>JALPCC010000044.1:0-136486 GCA_026538405.1 Cryptococcus sp. GC_Crypt_2 | reverse complement strand
CCGCCAAGCCAGTCAAGTCCGAGTCTCCACTTGTATGATTTCGTCTCACCCTCGTCAGCATCACTCAAACTGACAATCAGGTTCACGTGGGGTCCGACTTGGATATTGACATTGGCAAACCATCTGTATTGACCGGTCACGGCAGCAAGAAGCCAATCATTCCTTCTACCGGTAAAGATGCCTCCAAGCCAGCCAAGATCGATTTCGGACATATGCCCAAACACACCGTACCATGTGATGGTATCATGGTTCGAGACAATGGAGACATTGTCGATATCTGCATCAAGGCCGAGCTATTGGAGAAGCGACCAAAGAACTACCACGTATGTCTCATCGTCTCCTCGTCCATGGATCAAAAGCACTGACAGATAGGCATGCCCTGAATACCAACAACATGAATTCCACTCTCACTACGACGGCAAGAACGATGAACTCTCCAAACAAATCCAAGACTACGTCAAGCTCTGTATGAGTGCTGGAGCTTTGTAAAGAGATTACGAGTAAAAGTAGAATGGCTTTTACTTCTCGTACAAGGCGTCTAAGGTTTTTCATTCTTGGCTTATGTGTTTCTCATTCTTGGGATGTTCCGGTTTTATAGCTACCTTCTTGGTCTATAGCTTTGGTTATGAGTTCTTAAACGATCCTTACGAGCACAGGCATAATGCATCTTTATGGTCTATCACATCGTGTCGTTGGTCGAGTTGACTTTCGACCAATGAGTCTCTTTGGCCGTAATATGCTATCCCATCAAGAGAAGCATAGCCAATGACATTGTTGCCGAGCTTGACTCGGTGCGATGTGAGCGTCGTCGCAAGTTGCCTAGTCGTACCGGAAGCTCAGATCGATCTAAATCATACATGTGAAATTTCGAAAAGGTATAGATAGACACTACTACAACACTCCCGTCCCCGTTCCTCTCACCCATGTCCTCGGACTGAAGACCCATCATCATCATGACGTGGGAAGCGGACGCCATTTCTCACGGAATCTAAGGCTCGTACTACGCTCCACTCCGGCTTCAACAGAGGCGTATTCCCGGAGGTACTCTTCCGTTCTTGTACGGTGGAAATAGTCTTCAGTCTCTGCGGATTATCAGCTTTGATTTACATCTGATAAGAGGTCTCATCGTACCTGGCACAAAGAACATTCGGTAGCTCCCTAGAGCAATCTTCAATTGTAGATTCTCTTTGCCCACATACTCAGATGCCGGGTCCTCACTAGCTAGCTCCGCGAGGGAGTTCGTAGGCTGACTGGCGGCCTTCGCAATGTTCCTCGTAAGGAAAGGCGATTTGACGCGTTTACCTAGACCCTCGGTGGGGTGTGTCTGGAAATTGTTAGTCTCCATCTACAACCGAGATTTAGAAAGCTGACCAAAGTGTAGCTATCCACGTACTGCTGCCATTTCTCTTGCGTAGTCACGGCATCATCAATGGTCGTGTCCAATTTGCCGAGTAATTGAATGGTCAAGACATTCTTTTTTGCGAGCTATGCCGTGAGCTGACCGACTCCTCAATGACTGCTGGCCAGGACTCACGTATTCAACCTTGAACATGTGTTCATCGGGACCAATCACTGTCTCGGCCTGCACCCTGTATGCAATCTGCTGGCGCGTAGTGGTCTGCTCATGAACCCTGTCACGGGTGAGCAAAGCGCATAGCTCCTGACTCTTCAGGTCTCCAATGATAGTTTGGATCTGATATCAGCGCTTGGTCAGAACCTTCTAACAATCTACTCACCTGCTTGATGATGGTACTGAGGACTCGGTCGAGGGTAAACATAATGTACCCTTTTGTACCGAACATAACCCTGAGCAAGTCCTCGAAACCATTTGCGTCAATCTCGCCATCAAACAATCTCTCGGCAGACATGAGGAGGTGGTTGTAGTATTGCCTAGCCGGATTCTCGCCATGTTCGATACCAAAGTACTGAATGTCTGGCTCGGAAAGTCCCAGCTTAATGGCAGTTGGGTTGATGGGCTGGTTACCGCTAGCAGCCAGCTCTTTGGCAAGATTTTTGCAGGTCAACAGTCGGGAGTATAGGATCTGATCACATCAGTATGGACACAAGGGTCAATGATAACAAGGTGACATACCTGAATCAACCGGATGAGAACGTAGAAATTGCTGTTGGTGAAGAAGTTGGCTTTTCGCTGAGAGCGTGGCAATTCGCCAGCTTCACTCGGTCCAGCAGAAGCAGTCTGAGATGGAGGTTCGATATTGACCCATGTCTGCTCTGAAGCCTCGGCGCCTGCTCGGTCCTTCTCGACAGCCTCGGCCACGGCAGCGGGATCGGCGGGGAGAGGTAAAGGCGTATCGGCTCGATCTCCGTTATCGGTCATTGGAGTGCCCTCGACCGACATTCGATCATCGCCATTGTCGTCTGGACCAGGCGTTTGCGTCGATCCTCGCCCTCGTCCTTCCTTCTCTCCAACTTGTTTGAGCAACTTCATTCTCAGATCGGCCGCAACAGGACCCTTCTTCGACTTTCGAGCAGCTGATGCGCTGGCAGTTTCATCCTCGTCGGCGTTACTTGCTTCATCGGCTGAATCGCCATCAACAGATTCGTCCGGGTTCGCTTCGCCAAAGCCGAAATCTTGGTCAAAATCATCCTTGTCGATCATGAACATCAAAGGCAAGACGTCTTGCAGTTGTTTCTCAATACGATGTCGGTCGGATGATGCAAGAGCAGACAGTCTATCCAAGTACGAGAGGACAAGCTTGATCGAGTCTCGAAGAACAGTTTTGTCGCTAAAGTCGAATTCGAATTGAACCCGAGATCGCCAGGAGGTAGGATCGAGAAGTGCATCTCGAGTGTTTTCTTGCTCCCGCTTCCTTAGCTCGGCTTCGGCAATCAAGTTCTTGGATCCGGTCGTCTTCTTATCGGTCGCCTTGAATGCAACACCTTGATGATCAAGGGCTCGATAAAAGTTCTTGCCGTCCTGCTCCCTCCAAACTCGGTTCCAATCTCGCTGAGCCTTTTTCCACTCCTCATCCTTACTCCTTAGTCGCTCAAGAACGATAGGTAGAGTAACGACGGGATTGTCATGTAGAGCCTTGATGATTTCGGGCCCGACTTCCTTTCCATATACCTTTTTGATGATTCGCTGATAGATCGATCTGCTTTGACCTCCGAGTCCAGCTTTGAGGTTGAAGTTTGCTCGCTCTTCAGGCTCCATGGTTTGGATTTTGACATTGATTGGCTCAAGCAGAGTGATAGTTCGTAAATTAGCTTCGATGTGGTAGTCGTACTCGTGTCGCTCCTCCTCGGACTTGTGCAACGCCTCCTCGTATGCGTTTTTCTTGTGCGTCATGAAGGGTGCAGCATCCTCTGCAGCCCAGATGGGGTGCGAGACCCATTCGTCATTGAGGACTTCCCAGCACATGGCATCTCGACCGGTACACTGTAAATTAATTTCCTATAAATCAGTCTAGTTCTCTGGGTAGTAACAGTTGACTCACCGACTTGGGAAGCTTTCGGTAACTTGGGCCATGACTCTTGACTCTGGGCCCACTCAAATCGGGCTTGACTCTCTCAAGCATAGGCGTGTTTTCGGCTACCGAGTTGTCGATATTGATCATGCCGCCAAAGCCGTAACCACCTTGTGAGCTCTGAGGATCGTTGGGAAAGATTGATTGCTCATCGGCATTGACGACTCGTCTGAAGCTGGCCCACAGATCGGGCGATTGACCGATAAAGACGTGAGCACGGTCGACGAAAGCCTGGAGATCGATAAAGTTTTGAGTCCATAGATTGACGAGCTTCAAGAACTCGTGATAGGTGATCTTGTCGTCGATGTACTTTTTGATTTTGTCGAAGAGCGACACGTCTTCGGGCGAGGCTAGAGTTTGCGGCAAGTTGGACAAGACGGCGCTCTCATCTTCTGGAGGTGGACTCTCGGCCCTTTGGGCGGTCTTGCTTCGCTACACCATTAGCTTGGTCGCTATAGGCATTTCTAGCTCACCTTGGATGGCTTCGCCTCTCCGGCAGCACCCCTCTTCTTCCTAGTGGACTCTTTAGCTCCTCCTGCCCGCTTTGTGTTCGAGTTGGCGTGAACATAGCCTCGGTCGGCAATCATCAACGAGTTGAACAAAGCGCTATCTCTACTGTCGTCCGGCAAGAATTGCTTAAACTCGCCAATTAGATCGGGAGCAGAGGCAAAGAGCCCCGATACTTGTTCGTACACCTGAGCGTCAGCGCGCCAAATGACGTGAAGTTAAAGAGTGGGTCACTCACATCGGTTATGGCTCGCCCATCCTTCTG
Organism: Cryptococcus sp. GC_Crypt_2; assembly: GCA_026538405.1. Classification (NCBI taxonomy): domain Eukaryota; kingdom Fungi; phylum Basidiomycota; class Tremellomycetes; order Tremellales; family Cryptococcaceae; genus Cryptococcus; species Cryptococcus sp. GC_Crypt_2. The sequence continues at coordinate 132,226 of JALPCC010000044.1, read as the reverse complement.
ATATGTCTGCAGAATCTCCAAGAATTGTTTGTAGGTGTCGGGTTTATCCTTGAACCTGCTCTTGATCTTGTTTACGTACGTGATGGCATGATTGAATTCGAGTTCAATCTGTCCAGATTCACGCGAGGCGTCGGTGGAAGCGAGTGCCGAAGCGCCATTGGTAGATGTAGGATCGGGCAGCCCTTGAGCGAGTGCTTTTGCCTTGACAGCTGCCAATTCGTGCGCTGGCTTCAAGATAGGGACTCCATCGACCACGTTATGCGTATGGTGGGTTGGAGCGGGTACGGTGTGATGCGGATTGGGGATAGGAGCGGGTGCGACTTGAGGAACCGCGGCGACGGCTGGTCGGCTAGCTGTCGTCGCAGGGGGAGCAGGAGGACCAGCGCTCGATCGAGCCGATGCAGGCGCAGCGGCTGGTCGAGAAGTGGAGGTCGATGATTGTGCGGGTGCAGCTGATTCTCTCAAACCTCCCGCCTTATCGGCATCCGAAAGAGCAGAAGCTGAGAAGCTGCCGGCTGACTGACTAACGGTACCCCTAGGAGTTGTTACTGTGATCATGTCTTTTCCGTCTCTTTCCTTGAAGCATTCAATACGGTATCCAGGTGGGAGGAACGTGTTAAATCCTTGGATAAGGGCAGGATGGCCCTTGAATAGATTTGATACGCGGTCAATGACTCCTGGTGTATCGATTCTGGAGGCGTCAGCCTTGAATTGGAATTTACGTGAAACCATTTGACTTACACTTGAGACTTGAATTCCTTCATGACGTCCAAAAATCGGTTGTACACATCGGGCTTGTCGACAAATTGGATCTGATAGTCAAAAACTGGTCACATCGTAGATACGTCACGATACATCCACGAATCCCAGCTCCCGCGTTGCCGTCGAGCCGCCAGAATTCACCGCACCGCGCGCTTTCAAACGGGAGACTCGATACTGCACATTAAAAAGGAGTAACTTACCTTGACTTTGTCCAAGTAGCTGAGCGCATCGCGCACGTTTAGCGGTCGATAGTCGTTGCGACTCATGATGAAGTCTGGGAGGAAGGGACAAGTGATTTGCTATGCGATTCGTTCCCAGGCTTTCTGGCAGTGTTGGGGGGCTGTAGCGCAGCACACCTAATCAGGGGCTCTAGCTAATCCGAGGGGTGAATCGTTGTGTGTATCGGCTTGTGCGGGACTAACTGTATTGCTGGGTGATTATGCGGTGAACAAGAGGTGATATGTAGAGATGAAGGGGGGGTGCAATACTTGTAGGGGTAGGGTGTTGTCGGAACCGGGTCACCAAACCGCTAGCAGAATGGTCTGCTCGTGGGAAAGTGGAGGTTTGTCTTGCCACGTGATTGTGCACCCGGTCGGTTAGATCCGAATTCGGCCGGATCACCGTGATAGCCGGGTCTGTTACTCAAGGACATACCGACTGCAGGTTATATAGTGGAAAGTTAGATACTGACACGCTTGTATATTAGCTTATCAAACTCTACGTACATGTCACCAATGACATCAAGTAATCGCTCATGCCTGGATCAAGTCACCAGACAGATACTAAGGCGACAACAATCTGCAAAAGCCACAACGCAGATCCGTCCATCATCGACATCACGAGCACGGACTACTAGCTACAATGGCTATGAGACCCCACCACAAAATCTCACGTTCATACCTCGACAGCGCTCATCGTCTTTCACTGGTACCGTAAAGAGGGCCATACGTCGTCCGTATCCTCGTGCTCTCAGTCCCGTATTCCCGCATTTTGGCTCTAGGAGTCTTCAGACGATGGTCAATACTTCGATGCTAAGCGGAACACCCCCAGGTCGAGGTCGACTTATAAGGTCTGTTAATCGTCTCTTCGTTGAGTCATGCATCTCCATCGCATTTGCCCACAGCTCCTAGTCCGGTTGAATGAAGCTGACTCGTAGGTTGGTCGAAGTAGGACCACGAGACGGACTCCAAAACATCTCAGGTCCACCCGTACCGACACATACAAAGCTGGAATTAGTCAATCGTCTTTTAGACTCCGGTATCAAGGTGGTAGAAGCAGGGAGTTTCGTCAGACCAGACAGGGTACCACAGGTAACTCCTTTGTCCTCTCCGTTACTCCGTCAAGCTAACATGTTAGATGGCTGATACTGCAACCTTACTACCGAGGCTTCGTCCTTTCGGTGACAAGTCTCAGGAGGTGTACTATCCAGTGTTGGTACCTAATATGAGAGGATTGGAGAATCTACTCAAACTGGAAGATGAAAATGAAAAGGCGGGGAAACCACGCTTGACAAACGAGATTGCTATTTTTGTCGCGGCCTCGGATGTAGGTCTTGTTCGTATGACATGAGCTGATCACCAGGGTTTCTCGAAAGCCAACAATGGTGCGACGGTGGATAAAGTCTTGGCCGGACTTCCGGTCGTCGTCGCCAAGGCCATAGAGAGAGGCTACCGAGTTCGAGGTTACGTCTCGGTAGTCATGACGGATCCATACACTGGACCAGTCTCACCCGAGGAGGTTATCAAAGTGGTCAGATCACTGGACGATATGGGATGCTACGAAATAAGTCTTGGGGATACTACTGGAGAGGGGGATCCAGATCGCTGGCAGACCCTGTGGAAAGCTCTTCAGAAGGAGGGCTTCGATATGGACAAGTTCGCTGCACATGTAAGCCATCTTGCCAAGCCAGGCTAATCTCTAGTGCCACGATACATTCGCAACAGCTCTGCCGTCTTTGCTGTCCCTACTCCCCTTAGGGTTGCGGACGATAGATGCCTCCGTATCGGGACTCGGCGGCTGCCCTTACTCGCCAGGCGCTACTGGCAATGTCGCGACCGAGGATGTCGTCTACATGCTACATAAGCTAGGCTATCAGACAGGTATCAACCTGGACAAGCTGGTCGAGACAGGGGAATGGATTAGTAATTCCCTAGGCAGGAGAAACGAAAGTCGAGTTGGGAGAGCGATATCGGCTCGAATGAGTCAAGCGCGTAATCGGGCAAGAGATTCGGAAGGCTCCGAGACGGAAGATGGAGCATGAGCTGCGCCAGGAATTCATTATTATAGCATAGCATTGTTGTTGTCACATCAGAAGTCGAGCATATTGCATGTATTATTTATCCTCGTTGTATCGCGCCACCCCCCTCAGCCTAACATACATTAATTCCCAGCCTTCTTCTCCATTCTTCTCCTTCCCTTCACCCATTCCAGGGTGACCATCATTCCAATACATGTCAACCCTACATACATCCTCCACCTCATCTAGGATCTCGTCACAAAGTTTCGGATCCAGGCCGGGAAGGAATGTATTTCGCGAAAACATCTTCAACCACCCTTGTAGACCTGTGGGTAAAGGAGTCGGTCTTGGATACAGAGCTGTCTCGAGTGGTGTCAATCCTTTCTGTCTGAGTAGCTGATGTCAGTGTGTACTCTAGCGTAAGACCTACCATCTCGTATTGGCGTGCTGTTGGATAATACCATGGGTCCCTTGGTATAGGGTCGATACCCCTCTTAATTAGGGCTTGATGCAAAGCACCCCTTACGCCAATACTGTATCACTCAGCGATGGCACATGGAGACCAGGAATCCGAAGCTGGACTTACGCATTTCCATATCCGCCGAACTCGTAAACAAATATGCCTCCCGGTTTAAGTAACCATTTGACACTCTCAACCACACCCGCCGGATCGGCTTTACACCAATGTAGTGTTGCAGAGGTAAAGATCTTGTCGAATGAGTGCTTGAACTCTACCGGGAGTGATCCATTCTGGCTAAGTTTCTGGATATCGGACAGAAAGAATTGGATGTCGCGACCCTCTGATGACTCTCTGGCTTTGACCAACTAGATATAAGCTCAAGATCCAGTGATAGACGTACCATCTCCTCGCTAGAATCTACTCCAGCAACGAATCCATTCTGACCAACAGCCTCTTTGATCTGCCTTGTCAATTCAGCAGTCCCGCATCCTAAATCGATGATTCGTTCGCCGGGCTTGGCGTCAAGAAGCCCCAGAACGGCATTGGTATTTTTGGCTGAATAGACGAAAGATGCGTTCTGGGAGTAGTCACCGGGATTGTGATTCGTTAGGTTCGCTGCGTAGGACATGTTAAACTTTGGAAAGCTAAGATAAAAGTCGATCCGGTGAGTGATCAATCTAGAGGTGGGGGGATTCGGCCGGCGGATTTCGGGTCCGGTCCAACCAGTACCAGTTAGTGCTAGCTTATTGTGTCGCTAGGCATCAAACGATTCATTCGAGGTCTACGACGTGTCGGTCGAGCGCATAATGAGGAGCGCATAAGGAGAGATCGCGAGGTCCCCAGGGAAACATGCATATTTTAGAGCACAACGTTCTCGCCAGTCGTACAAATGGATTTACCGCCAAAGCACGTGACCCAATTCGGCGCCCTTTTGCCTTGACCAGACCTCTGGGTACTCAAAATCACCAGCCACATTGGCTGAGCTGTCCATGATGAGAGATCTGGAGAACGGGTTGAGCATGCGAGACCACCAGAGATCCGCTCGCGTAAGCTCATCGTGGCGAGAGAAGATCGACGCCTCTGTGCAGGGACCACGGTATCAGAGTTCCATGACGTTTAGCAAAGCGTAGGATACTCACCCACGAGGAGGCACCACCGCAATGAGGCCCACAGGTTCTCTTCTCCTCTCCCACTCCACCATTTATCCCATTACCCTCCGACCAAGACGGCTATTTTCCATTCCCTAGACAGCTCCTCAGACCTCTAAAAACGGGACGAATACTAGCCAGCCCGCTTATCGACTTTCAAATTTTATATCTGTTTCGGGTGACGTGAGCTTGTGAGTGTCGTCTTCCAAAGTGACCTGACACTCGATTTCGGCTCACGGCACGCATACCGCTTTGAACGCATCTACACTGTTCAATCAAGTCAATCAAGTCAGTCATCCAGCCAGCCCCATCTCTGGCTCACACCATCCGCACTCTCGTAGCTGCCTGCATAATATTGACAGCGATGATATCGGTCCCTGAGAGTATATTGTCTCTGATTGTGTTCTTTATTGGCCTCTGCCTCTTCCGCCCCTTGGTGCTCCGCGACCTGGTCCTCCTCGACCTCCGCGACTTGGGGGTCCACCCCGTCCTGACGGTCAGCTCTGATACCACGGACTTATGTCAGTGAGAGCTTACCTCCACCACCACCGCCTCGACCTGGTCCACCTCTTCCACCTTGAAGATTAGCTCGCACTCGCTTGTGCTGTCAGGAGACGTACCCCTTGCACCACCTCTATTTCTACCTGCTGCTCTTGCTTTCTCCTGTTCTTCCATCGCACTATCCAGAATTCCATCTGCTATTCTAAAGTATTTGATCTACCACATCAATACCCATCAATCAAGCTGCGAATGGACTTACAACATTCCCCTTGATATACATTTCCTTCATTTTCCAAAACTTCTCCCCATCTGCTGATGTCTGATATACTTCTCTTAATGTTACATTCATGAAATTATCGCATTCGACCAAGTGACCATTGAACGTTACTCCATTCTTGAGTTCTACTAGCTATTTTGATTTAGCTCGTTCGCGTGATTGAAGGTGGACATACCATTGGTTTGCCTTGTGCGGCTGTCAGGAGTGATAGTGGTAGCTGGGTGTATCAGTTCTGGCCTGGACTATCCCGTTTCATGGAACTTACCATTGTTGCTATAGGATATCGACAAGTAAGTATAGCCAGAGCATACTTGCAGTCACTCACTCAGTTGTAGCTACAGCTATGAGGGAATGCCACGTCATCATCACCGTGACGCGCTTGTTTTCCTTTGCTTATGATCATCTCATCTCATATTGACCGTATAATACATTTGAACGCCTCATCCCTGTCTCAACAAGCACTCGGCATCGAGTCTGCGCAGCATAAAAACGCGCAGAGGAATTGCGCGAACGAGACGTTCTTGAATTCAAGTGCGTGCAAGCAGCACGAGTGCCCACCTAGGCATCAAAGCCTCATACGACACGCGCCGGTAATGTCAAAATCATGACGACCCTCATACCGTCCACTCTTCCTCCGACAGGGCCGTCGCCCGCCCGGAATCCATTTGCAAGACCGAAATTGCCCTCGGCAAGCTCATTCACCCGTACATCGCTCTTGCCTACCCATGTGAGCCCCAAGGAGACTACCCTTGATACGGTGACCACACCGGCCGGTGAAAGTCTCAGCGCTCGAGGAACCTCAGCGAGTAAGGCGGGAAGTAAATCGTGGAGGTTACTATGGAGGGGTGGGCTGGAAGTAGGAGCTGCTGGATGGAGGCTGGAAGGTCAGTTGCAGCGTTTGGGCTTCGAGCTCGCAATGATACTGATGATAGGTATCATGTTTTACGCCATGGTGGCATTCCCATCAACACCTTCGCATTCAATAGGGAACGTCAATCCGTTCGATATGATCTCACCGCCTAAGACTACGAATGCAGCCTCACCTTTTGCCCTTCCTTCGGCAGATACTGATTTATGCCTATCGCTCGAATCGATGCGAGGTAGGAAATACCTACAAGTAAGAGGGATCACGGATCTTCCGGAAACTGAGGTATTGGAAGGAGATACAGACGAGGCAGGAGTCCAAGTGTGAGTTCGACAGCTGAAATTCGAGCTGATAAAAGATCAATCAGCCCACAGGCACCTCTACTCGCTGGATATCTTACCAGTGTCCTGTGTCGAAGTGGAAAGTTGTCAACACATGGGCGCACTATGTCGGCTATAATTATTGGACTGGGAGATGAAGGTGATGACCAAAGTCCCCTGTTGATTTATGGACAGAAGCAGGATGTCGAAGGTGGAACTCAGCCCGGGGCCATCAAGTCAACGTTAAAGCTTTGCGTGGCTAGACGTAAGATACCACCTCCCCCGGAGAGCGTCAAGAAAGTCAGACCAGGAGATCCATTGCCTCGTGGTATGTGGTCCAGTGATGTCGACGATAACGCTGACGAAGATAGCACCCCTGTTCTTCCCATCCAGATCGTTCAACCAGAAAAAGTCTCATCGCCCTCTGCTTCGTGCGACATCGTCGGCGTCGATGTATGCTCCTCCTGTCCTGCAACATTCCGTTTCCGCCCCAGTACCCCTTGTCCGGGCTCAGTCACAGAGCCGGTCCGATCCACGCACCGAGCAACAGTCGTTCAGCACAACATCTGGTCGAACACCCGGTCGAAGGGGTGAGAAGAGAAGGAGGACACAAGCGGAGGAAGACGAAAAGAGACGGAAGAATGGAAAGATCGTGCGAGACAAGGCGACGTCCCAGACTAGGGATGTTGATACGGATATCGATGGGGATGAGGACATATTTGGGAAACGACCCTCAGTGAAGTCCAGTATCAGCTTTGAATTGCCTATCAAGTCGGACGGTGATGAGCGAGTGATAGAAGAGGAAGATCGAGGTGAAGGACTCGCTTCCACGGCCAAGAAAAGACCTCGCGTCCCTCAACAAATTCTCGATAATAAAGCAGTGAGTCGCGCATTGGTATCACCGATACAACGGCTGACTCGTAGACCGTTCGAAAACAGACTCTATTGTTACTTGAATCGAGCGGGTACCCTCGGGACCATGAGCTGTTTAAAGAGTTATTCAGTATGGTTACAAAAGGTACTTACTTTGCGTTCGTAAGTCACACTCAACCCACCGTGACGTGCGGCGAACTGATCCCTCAGCGCGCTGGTATGGAGACCGGTGCATTGTGTAAAGTCCAAGTTCAACGGGTGGTGGGGATACATATAGACATGTATCTACCGCAAGCGCCAACAAGCAAAGCTGTCGATCCGGCGACAAAGCAGGAAACAGTGCCGCTCCCAGAGGTGACCAAGGGGGAGGAGCAAGAAGACAAATCCGAGATCTTAAGATCTATCAAGGAGGAAGACGAAGAGGATGAAGAGACTTTGGTCGATATTAACGAGATCAAGCCTAAAGGAGAATTGTAATTTGAAGATTGTGGTTGTTGTACTAGATACTGTAGCAATAGACCTAAGCGTGCATTGAACTGTACTGTAATGCATGACTTTCTGGACTGTGCTATTTCTACTGTTGACAACCTTTAGGCGTCGATATCCTGTGCCAGTCAGCCTACATCGCTAGCACAAGCAATGAGCGACTCACCTGAACCAAGATAGACCTGTACCTGACCGATCCATCCTCGACGGCTTTAATAGCCTTGGCAGCATCCTTCATCTGCATAACCTGGATCCAAGGCTTAATATCCTTCTCCGCAGCCAACTTCAACATACTCTGCATCTCTGCCCTATTTCCAAGATGACTACTTCCAAGGAAAGCAGCATTACCACACATACTTTGAGTTTTTATACTCTTGATTCCTTCCTCTGGTAGACCCATGAAAATGAGTTTACATTCCACATCGAGAGTTGAGAGTAGTTCATCGATTGGTAGATTTGACGAAGAGGCTGTACAGATGATCAAGTCGAGGTCACGCTCTAGGTCCTTCTCCCAGCCTTTGGTACCGGTTGCAATGAATCTAGTAGCGCCCATCTCTAGAGCATCGGCCTTCTTGGCGTCGGTTCGAGAAAAGACAGTCATTTCAGCGCCGAGAGCAACACCGAATAACACGGCGTAATGGCCCCTGTGTGATTAGCTCACAGCATTAAACACATCAGAAGAGACTTACAAACCACCAAGACCGACAACACCAATCTTCTTTCCTGGTCCAGCGCCATTTCGAATCATTGGAGCATAAACAGTCAATCCACCACACAGCCTGGAATCAGTCTCTCTTTCTAGCCATTCAACATGAGCAGCAGTGACATACATTGAAGCGGCATCTTGAGATTTGAGCTGTTCGGGAATGTGGAAAACGAATTTCTCCTGAGCTCGGATATGGGTAGAGTATCCTCCCTGGTGAGCTTCTCCATTCTGCCCTACTTCATCAGGACAAAGTCACATCCCAGCACTTCTAAAGCACGTACAGAAGGTGTTATAACCATCAGTCTTGGCGGGGCAGTAGTTTTCTCTTCATCAGCATTCTTTCCACCCACAAGGAGAAATAAACACACCTAGATCCTTCTTGCAAGCTTTACATTCACCACAAGCGCTAACCTGTGCTCCAACTCCTACCCGATCTCCAACTTTGAATTCTTTGATGCCTTTGCCGATCTCAACGACTTTGCCAATGACTTCGTGTCCTGAAACGACGAATGGAGTTACCCATGGTCCCCAGCCTCCTGCTAGGGTATGGTGATCCTATCTATCAGCCCTACGATTCCCATCGGGCTTTATATTCAAAGCAAGGAGAATATGAGGTAGGGATCAGAAGTAAACGTACACTACCGCAGACTCCGCAGACTTCAACAGCTACTGTAATCCGATCATCCTGCAATGATTCAAGCTCGTACTTCTTCAATTGAAAATCGAGATATTTCTTCTGGTCTGTGATGGCGTATCCTACTATCAGCTACATAGACAAGCTGGACATACCGGTAGCGTGAGTGATGGCAGACATGATGCTTGGACTGTTCGTTTAGTGAAGATGGAAAGTGGAAGTAGTACTAACAAAGAGATTCTATCCACCTTGTACCGAGAACCGGCCCGATCGGCCCGCTAATTATCGGTCAGTTACTTCTCCGAGTACCGAGAATCTCTAGGTGTCTTCAATAATGTATTGATGCATATGTCATGTCTGTTTATGTGTTTTGATGCTGTATGTGCTGCTCATTGCGAACTAACCAAACATCATCGATGCTGCTACATCAACATTCCCACCAGCAGCCTCCAGCAGCTGTATGGCCTGTCCCCTGTCCACCCCAAATGATGTCAACTGTTCATCAGTTTACCCCGACACCATGTCTTGGAAACTCACACTCTCGATATGTGCTTCGGGGAACTGAGGCGTTGCTGGTTTGGTAGTAGGAACAGGTGGGGTAGGAACAGCGGACGCAGGCTTTGCTCCGAGAGCTTGACCTGATCCTGGGAATTCCGTCTTGCCCGTCGAAGAAGGTCCAGCCGCTCCACTAGGCACTGAAGCATCCTCCTCCGGTTGTCCCATTTTACGTGCCTTCTCGGGTAGTTCGTGTTCAGCAAGGAAGGGAACCTCGGTGTTATTAATTCGAAGGGTGTTTGTCGATAAATCGATATTGCACTGATGTCGTTTCTCTACATCAGCTACAGCTCAGGGGTTTGAAAGGACCTAGCAGCATACCAGCATATCAAGGCCAAAGAGGAGATCAACGGAACGACCTTCCAGGACCGAGAATGAGCATGGAAGATGGAGGTTGCCTAGTCGTATTTGCGCAGAGTGGATTCGTCCAAGGATCTTAGCAGTTCCGACTCCCATTGCCAAACCTGCGAATCTCGTATCGACTAATCGCATTATCCTGAATGTCAGCTGAGGCCCGTGCCGATGTAGAACCGGTCAGCTTACCCACAAGCCTCGGCACATTCTGGCGATACTACTCAATCAGCTCGGTGACGCCATCAGGGACGGAATATCTAACTGATGGTAGACTGAGCTCCTGAATCCACGAACGCTTTGACTGGATGACCGTTGACTTCGACATTGATATAAAGCATATGTACATTTCCGAATGCTTCTGGCTGTAATGTCAGTTCAGCTACGAGTGAGGACATACCGAATATTCCATTGCATGAGCCATGTTTTCCTCTACCGCCTGCATGCGGATCGCTTCTTCAATCCTCTTTTGAGCCTGAAAGTCAGCTGCTACCCTGGCAGAGATAGAGAGTACTAGCTTACTTCAACATCGTAAGGATCGTCATTTAAAGATCGCTGGTAATGTCAGCTCAGACTGACTATCGAGAAAGCTTGGACCTACCTCGTAATGCGCTTTCTGCGTCATAGCCTCCCTCACTTTCCGCTGATAAGCACCATAAGAGTCCTTGAACGTCTTGCCACCGGTCTCAAAAGCTCTAGCAAGCTCGGGATCGTTCTACCATCAGCACCTGTCGACCATCAAGCAGTGACTCCACATACCCGACGAATCTCAGACATAATGTGGCTGTTGCCAAGAGCCTGTAAGCGCATCCTCTCGAGCTCTGCATCTGAGTTTGGAAGACTGTGAACTGCTGATGAAGGTCCAGCAGATGACGATGCTTGAGCGGTCTCTTGTCTGAAGAGTCAGCTTCGCCTTGCCTTCGGTGTAAATTGAGCTTACTTCGAGCTGATGAAGATGGTTGCATCGCCCTTGAGACCGTAGCTGTCGAGACTACGACTCATTTCATTGAGCTGTACACCTGAATCGTTTGAAAGTGTAAAGTCGGTTGATGGCATTCCAGTCTGCACCGAATCAGTTCATCGCTTGGTCATCTCATGCGAGCTCACCTCTGCTTCCACAAGTGCAATGATATCTTGAATTTGCATAGATGAATCCACTTCGTGCTCGTACACCATTTCTGGCGCTATAATTGTGAGTTTCATCTCTATTGTATGCGTTTGATGAGCAGGATCTGATGATGACTATGCAAGGAAGGGAAGATCGTAATCGTTCCCCTCTGAACACAAGTGGCCAACCTCCACTTTACTTTCCACGTGCATAACCGCCACTCACTAAAAACGCCGGTATGAAACGTCTTTGTACCCCTTCCTTCCTTGATTGAACAAAGGCTTCTCTTCTTTCTTTACAACACCAGACGACGACGCTTGACTATTTCGACAGTCTAGCAGTCTCTCACCCCTCATCTCGACTTTTGTTGGAATAAGTGGGAAAAGGTGTTGAAGAGAGAGGATTATTCTGATCGCGTCTTGAGTACGCCTCGTTCTTTATTTCAAAGTGGATTGGGCGTAATTAGACTGCGGTACAAACGTTCATTGTGGATTGGAGTTATTACAGGTATGCATGAATGTCTTGTCTGTCATCGTTGCTGGGATGGTAGGTATTGCTACGATGCGGTGTGTGCTTATTATACTGATAACTACTATACTATACAATGTGATAGCGGGGAGAACTGGGGTGGGGAAAGGACAGGATGATGAGCATTATCGGTAACAGTGATTGAGAGTGATGGGTCGGCGAATGCAGTCGAGTCAAGGATGATGAAAAGCCAAGGATGTTGTGTCAAGGTTGATGGGCTGGCAAAGATGACCGAGTAGTAGGGAGATGGAATTCGGCAGGCTGGAGCGGACGTCATCCGCATCGTCGGAAACATTGCATAGCGGCAACATTACAGATGGCGGTATTCCCTAATCATCAGCGAGAGTCAGATAGCAACAGAGGGAGACATACCATAGACGTGCATACAGCTGAGATAGGCTGAATTACAGGCCATTCGACAGGGCATGTAGGGCGAGAAAGCCATAGTTGACGGGGCGAGTAACAAGATAAGTGCGAGAAGGACGATGAATCGTAGTGAGATAGTTGTCATTCTGGATGATTCGGACTGGGATTTGGATGGCAGTGTTGATGTAGGTGAGTTGATATCTGAACAGATGAAGAGCGGCAAAGAAACTAGAACCCCTTCCCCCTTATATACCAATAACACCGCTTCCCGCTTGTTATCAGACATCAACACCAGACCAACAGAACGTGCTTTATCGGCATCAGCTCCGCAAATGTCGAATGTCGAAAGACGTGCCAATGACACAAGGTAGACACACACCCCATTCCCTCATATCTCCGCGGGGCTCGAACGCATATCATCCATTACCACCACACAAACAGATGAACGAGTGGGGGTTATCACGCAATATAAAGAAGCATGTTTGAGCTATATCGTCAGAATAGTCCGCTACCCGAACAGAGAGAAGTATGGTCAAGACTCCGATATGATCCGTTAAATGCTTCGTTGACGGGGCTTCGGGCGATTATACCGGTATTCGAAGTATTCTAGAGGAGTTGAAGTTGGTTCGGAGGATCGGTTAAGAGATAACCCAGTACAGTGAATTGGACCGAGCTAAGTTTATTCGGAATATCAAGTGGGGGTGGCTTAGGGGCGGGAAACACACAAAAAGCACAAGCACTTGACCTTGTTTCATGTATGTATCGCCATTACCGAAAGATATCTCCGGTGTGCAAGCACAGACTTTCAACCCCCGCCCTGGTATGAGCTAGTGTTGAATGCATGCCTTTCGTTTTGACTTTTTACATCTGACTCGCTCACTTGCCCTCACCGTTCGCTCCATTTACCGATATGTCAGAGGTGAAACCCCTTGTTGTGCTCATATTAGGTATATCCGGTTTTATCAAGACTTCACCAGCTGATCATAGGTGGAACAACTACTTTAGCTCGTCCCCTTGTGAACTACCTCATAGGTGGAAATGTAATTCTAGCATCTGTAAGCTACTTCTGTCATCACCATGGGTCGACGTAGCTGATGGCAGTTTGTTTGTCTAGGTATGATCGACCTGATGCCGCAAGACTAATAATCAGCGGACAAATTCTCAGTATCTCCCCCATCAACGTGAGTCCCGTCAGCCAGCACTTGCTCCGCTGACCATCAGATACCTCGACAAGACGTTTCTCAAGCATCTCAACAAGGATAATACATTGCTAGAATACAAGCAGGTCAACCTCCTCAATGAAGAGAATCACCTCGATATCTTCACCCCTCCAAAATCGTGGAACGACCTACCATTAACAGGAAGAGGAGATGGATTCGATGTCGTCTTTGACTTGACCGGCGAGACATCAGCCGAGAAACCCGAGATTGTATGACCCAACGGGTAATGCTCAGCTGATATCAGATCCAAATGCAAAACACCTACACCCTAGCCGGTTCCCTCGCTAAATCCTCTTTAACACTAGGTAACCTGAAACCAGGAGCATGGGTCCGCTTGACCTTACCATACGATGAGATGAAGTCGTCTTCGCCTCATATCGAAGGATGGGACCTGAAGCCAGATGGGCACAGAGGGAGATGGTGGCATGAAACTCTGAGGGGTATGGGGGCGTTGCAGAAGGATGGTTTGAATTTTGGTGTGATTAGGTGTGGAGCACCGTATGGACCTGGCGTGAGCGATGGGGAGGTCGTGGCTAGATTGGTTGTTGGGCATGTTTACAAGCATCTGTAAGTGAGCTGATACCGCCCTTGCGGACATAGCTGACGGGGCAGGGATGAGGAGATGAAATTTCTTCACAAGTAATTACCATCTATCGCCCTTCGGCTTACCCCTGACGAATAGCTCCGACCTCCGTATTCATACAGCCCATACTTTCGACATAGCATCCGCCCTATACCTCCTAACACTCCATCTCCTCTCCAACACCCCATCCAAAATCGCAGAATCCTCGACCTCCCTGTCATTCCCATTCTCACAACCCACTTCCCTACTCTCCAAGCGCACTTCCATTTCGGATAGCTGGAAAACAGTCAAGACCGTTATCCCAGAGAAAGAGATTGTGAAAATCCCAATCTTCAATGTGATTGATGAGAATGATTCGACGCAGGAGAAATTGGCGAAAGCAGTCGCTGAGGTTTGGGGGATCAAATTTGGGTTTTTGAACAGTACAGTTGCGTCACTAGTTCAGCAATTTGCTAAGGTCAGTCAATTGGACCAGTCGATGGAGAGTTGCTGATGATCAGACGGACTTTTCGGAGATGGTAGAAGATATCAATGAAAAGGTTAGCTAACTGCAATTGGTCATTCCTGTGACTTGAGCTGATGGAAGCACGTTGAAGCATGGTCAGCTATGCTGGATGCTAATACACCTCCAATCGCTCATTCTCAAATAACCCCTTTCCTAGGTGAACACGCTTTCAAGAGTAGGTCATTGTCCGAGTCCTTCCTCTCTCTCTCTTTCTTTTCCTCTTTCTCTCGATCCCTCTCACACTCTTCCTCGCTCGTCAATACGTGTCATCGCGCCCGTTGATCGCGACTGACAGACGACAGAACATGCTATATCCCTTGATGGTTCCAAAGCACGAAAAGTCCTTGGATTCATACCCTCCAAGCCCAAGGTCGAAGTAGAAGAATTAAAGCGAATTGTAAAAGAGTTTCAGGATGATGGAATTTGGCAAGTTTATCTCCTTGTCTGTACATGTGTCTATGCTGATCAAGTAGGCCTCTATAGATCATATCAAGTGGTGTCATCTATTATATATGATGTGGTATCTTGACTGCGGTATGACTGCGCATGTAGCATATAGATGTAGACAAAAGTGGTATAATTGCATCTCGGCCGTACATATACGACGCGTAAAATGTGAAAATCAAAAAAGAATCAAGGGGCTCGGTCTTCCCGTGAGTAGGTGCGACTCTGCCCCGGCCCCCGTTGCATGTATCCTTGTTTCCTTGTCATTCATTATCCTATCAACCAACACACTCTTTTTGTATTAGATTATCATAGTTGCTAAGCAACATAGAGTATAGAAGGAATAGACACTATTGGGAGATTTGGGTGACCACGCAACGCCGGTAAATACAACACAAACAACCACAACAATATCGGCCAAGATGGAATATATAATTTCGGGCACGACTTCGACGTATTATCCTACATACATGAACCCCGATAATGGAGCCATCTATCCGCCTACGACTTCTACCAGCACGAGCACAAGAGTTCGAGCAACATACGCAGTAGGAGCGGCCTACGAGACATATGTTCCTGCCTCTTCATCTTTCAATTACATATCCCCATCCCCTTCTCCTTCCGCTTCTCCTTCACCTTCGGCATCGGAAAACTCGACAATGGTTTCCGACAATGAAGATGAATCTGCATATGCCGCTTGGATAGCTACTGCTAATGCCAATTCAAGTTCAATTGCGATTGAATCACCAAGTGCATCAACGTCAGCAAAAGCAATGTCACCATTGAAAATCGCTACAGTCGGTGTACCTGCTGTAGTGGGGTTCATACTATTGGTAGTGGGGATATGGTGTTGCTGCCGATGTAGACGACGGAGAAAGAATAGGCAAAGTGAGCCTAAGCAAGACGGTGGATCTGGGAGAGGGTATGGAGAGATGGTAGAAGTAGGATCTTCTGGGATTGGAGGAAGACAACATGGACATGGATACGATCGTGAACGACCAGCATCACTCACCAGAGATGAAGTGATGGGAGTCATTGCTTCACCTGGAAACCGTCCGCGATCCACACAACAAGGCTATTTATATGACACGCACCCCACACCGAATTATTTGGATAATAGACGATACCTCACTCCTTCTATTGGCGGATCTCGACATTCAAGATGGACAGATGATAGTGAATTCGACGTCATGGCAGAAGATGGAAGTACGATTACGCGAACACTTTCTACCACTTCTACACGTAGATCGTTGGCTACTGTTACAGAATCTCCCGCAATTGGTGGAAATGAAAACCCATTCGATCATCCAGCATACACATATCGGTCCGCACCTCAACAACTGAACAGATCTGGACTATCACGTAATGGAACTCTATCCTCGCAGGGGACATGGTCGACTCAACTCCCACCTTTATCGTTTCAATCCCAGACTCACTCTCAAGCTCAATCACAATCACCAATAACGCCCTTGACACCTACAGCCGCACCATCATACATTCAACCCCTTCATTCTACGCAAAGACAGGCCGATTCATATTCCATCCATTCTTCGGAAGATGGCGAGATATACGGTGCACCATCAAGACCTGGTCTAAGGAGAGAACCTACAATTATTCGACATTCTGACTCAACTCTGGTCCAAGGAGCAAGGGTCGAGAAAAGGGGCAGGGATGGAGTCGTGGAATTACCGCCTTTATATGAGGACGCTACTTCTGGCTGGTCCAGATGAGTGATCGGGCGCGAGGTGTAAGAGCAAGAGGGAGTCGGTCAAGCTGGTCTTGCCTTAGCGATGTATATTAGATCTTGATTATATTGTCCCGGAGGACTGAAATGAATGCTGTCTTGCTCGTCAGACTGTCTGTATACCGGGCAACGACCCCTAGTCGTGTAGGAGATTCTCTCTCCAAGAGCGCAGCCGAATACTGCACCTGAGTCCTTGTCTCTACGTATGCATAAGATACGCCGGGCCGGAGTTGTTCACAGGAAGCCCGCTTTTTCACGTTGTTGCCGAAAGTGTAGGCCCGAAAGCCGACTAGCCTAGAAGCTCGATCACTCCACCCACACCCACCGGGCATAGACATGCATCTTATCAGGAGCAGACAACTCCAACGACAACTTGATCAGCTCAGTATCCAAACACATGTACAGAACGCCGAGCATCCACCCTGAGATTCTCGGTTAGATCATTTAGTATCCGTTACGGCGATCACGTGTCATACCTAGTTGTATTCTCTGTGGAGCTGGATGAGTAGGTCTGAGTGAGTAAAATCTTCATGCATCCATCACTTACATTCCACAACTGATCATCATAACGACTTGACTTAACGACAGGTCAACTATCTACCTACAGTACCTCATCTTGCCAATAGCTGTAAAAACGCCGTATAATCGAAACACCGAGAACGGGCCGAACGCGGTACATTAGACTATTCCAGCTCCACAAGGTTCATATTAGAATCGTAAGTATCCACTGTGTTGCTTCTATCTTCCATTTTTTCTATCTCATCTTCTACAACCACTATCATCACCTGTAGGCTGTGCTAACCAATCATCAGTCCAGAACAACACACTCTTGCAGAACATCACAACATCCTTTGAAGCTCTCACCCCTATCCCCCACACACAATGTCATTCACCACCCTCGGACTTCGAGCTGCCCGACTCGCTCGAACCCCTGTTGTCTCTCGACGAGCAGGGCCCAGCTTCACTGCGGGACTCAGGAGCTATTCTTCCCCTTCCAATCCCACTCAATTTTCAGCTCCTTCAAACCCTGCACTCAACACGGATGAGGCCAAGAACAGGCCTGGATATGAGGAATACAGGGAGGAAGTAGAGCCTAAATATGCAAATGTAGATCAAAGTTTCGTATTTGATCACCCCAAGGTATGTTCATCCTTTCGTACATTATTGTCATTGTCGAATCTTTGTAAACCTACAATCATCACATATCTCTATAATCGAAACCTGTCACCATCATGTCTCTTGTCGTTCGCAATGTCCTTCGCCTCAGCAGTCGAAAGACCGCTCAGACCCTCCTTTACCGATCCAAGAGCACCAAACCACCCTCCCCATACATCACAATGATCCCGCCTCAGCAACGAGCTCAAGCTGACACCGCTTTACAGAAATGGTCAGACGACGATCCAGGACACGATGTCCAGGGACCTGGTCACGGTAAACACACCAAGCGAACTCTTGCTTCTCTCTCTATGGATGGCAAGGTCTGTGTCGTTACTGGTGCAGGACGAGGATTGGGTAACATGATGGCCCGTACTTTTGTTGAATCGTACGTGTTGACTGAATTTCTGGAACGGCGATGCTAATAAGTAAGGGGCGCTTCCGCTATTGTCTTGGTCGACTTGAACAAAGCAGATGCAGAGGCTGCTGCCAAGGACCTCGCTGACTGGTTTGGTGAGTGGACATGCAGCTTTGCGAGCTCAGAAGCTGATCAAAAGTCGAGCACGGAGAGGCTGCACCAGGAGAGATTCAGGCAATGGGTCTCGGATGTGATGTTGCTTCGGAAGAGAGCGTCAAGGCTACTTTCGGAGCCATCAAGGACAAGTTTGGTCGAATTGACGTAAGCTGGCTGGCTCTTCGGATGGTTAGTGAAGCTGACTTGTAGACTCTCGTCACTGCCGCTGGTATTGTCGAGAACTATGTTGCCCACGATTACCCCACCGAGAAGATTCGAAAGTTGCTCGATATCAATGTCATGGGAACTTGGTTTTGTGCACTCGAGGCTTCCAAGCTCATGCCTGAAGGTGGATCAATCGTCATGATCGGTTCCATGTCCGGTTCCGTATGTTGCCTCGTATTCACCAGTTCGAGTACTAATGCGTAGGTCGTGAACGTACCCCAGCCCCAGACTCCATACAACTTCTCCAAAGCTGCCGTTCGACATATGGCTCGATCGCTCGCTGTTGAATGGGCACACAACAAGATCCGAGTCAACTGTATCTCTCCAGGATACGTCCTCACCAACTTGACCAAGGGTACGTTCTTCTGCTCTGTGAAACGAATATGGGCTAATGTTTAGTCATCCTCGATGCCAACCCTGTTCTCCGAGATGAATGGCTTAACCGAATCCCTATGGGTCGAATGGCTGATCCATCCGACTTGAAGGGTGCTATTATCTACCTCGGGTCAGATGCCAGTCAATACACCACTGGATCTGAATTGGTCATTGATGGTGGATACACTGCTCTCTAGAACATTGCATAGTCTATTACACGCGTAGATTCCAAAAATGTCTAATATTATGTATGGATTGAAATGGTAATGCATTAGGAAATGAATGCTAATGGCATTAACTTGTTACGTCACTCTAATTAATAAAGCACCGCCTCTTTTGTGCTTAAACAGACACTTGGCGTGAATTGTCTTGGTCAGGGTTTCAAGGTGTTTCAACTCAGGGTCTGTAAAGGGTCAAACTGGTTCTCTCTCCTCTTTCCCTGTGACACATTACCCTTACTCACTCTCCTGCGGCATTTGCCTTGATGTAGCTTTGCTTTTCACTTGTTTGACACCTCTCTTACAATCTACATTTGCCTATACACCACTGATACCATTCTATCGACATCCCATCTGTATCCATATCGACTCGTATCTGGATCGGACGCGTGTTAGGATCTTAGCGCTCAATCTATCCGGGAAAAAACATCTATTGCTAGGCATCCTTTGTTCAACTAGCAACACGCTTCTACACGTCAGAAGCTTCAACCCGTATCACTCCAAGTGAGACGTCAGTGATCGACTTGGAATAAACTTCGATCTCTATATACCGAGTCTCCGTCCCATTCACCACCACCACAGCACCTCGCATAACCTCATCAACATGCTCAAATTCGTTTCGCTCGCATCGGTGCTTGCCACTTTGTTGCTATCGTCCCCTGCCGACGCACAATTATTGACGTACACTATTCCCGTTGAAGTACGTCTACCCATTCGTGAGGTACTCTGAGTGGAAGACTGACATTCAGGATGGAAACACAGTCATCATTTCTACAGGTACCAATGCTCTAGGTGTTCCCGTCACTCAGACAGTGTAAGCTCAATCACGGTACAGCGCGATACCGGACTGACATCTAGATCTACACTCTTCGGTGTTGAGCCTACTGGAACTGGCCTTTCAAGCTCTTCCTCATCGTCATCTTCCTCGAGCTCTGCACTATTGGACGATCCTCTCGATCCAATCGTCTCTTCCTCAAGTTCCTCTTCCTCGTCTTCATCCAGGAGAACAACATCTAGGACCACTACCACGACCCCCGGTGCAGGAGCCAGGCCCACGACTACCACGTACGTCCTTATACTCCTCATGATTCAAACGAGTGCTGATGTGAAGTCCATTCGGTAACGTCGGTCAGCCTTCAGAGACAAATGGTCCGCCCATGAGAACTACCACTTGTACGTATCATAGGTCAATTCATTTCAATTCAGAGCGCGGCTGATATCAGACTGGTACGACCCAGGAGATGGAAACTGGATCGAGGCCACTTGGACCGCCACTAACACAGCGTAAGTCTATCATCGTTTCGATTCAGCTTACAACTAAAATCGCAGTCCACCATCGGAACCCACCGTTACCGTCCCCGCTGGCACAATCTTGTCTTACGAGCAATATCAAACCTCTGTTAACCGTGCCGTCATCTCTGCTGCTGTCGCCGTTGATCAAAACCGGACCGCCAATGCTGCTGGAACGAGGATCCAGGCTGTTGATGCTTCTTTCGCTGGAACTGCTGGATGGATGGCTATGGTTGCCGGTGTCGTTGGCATGGGATGGGGAGTCTGGGCCTTGTAGGTCTTTGGAGCTTTGGTCGAGAATCACCGAGTCCGTCAAAGGATGGTTGTGGAGTGAGGGAGATTGAGTGGATGTGGAGTGAGTAGTGAGCTGGATAGAGTTGAGAAGGCAGGAGGAGTGCGCGTGGAGCTCAGGGAATGATGAGGGAGGATGAGACACGGCGAAGCAATACAACTGCTTGCCACCATAGACACGAACACGCCGTTCAGAGGACGTGCATGACACCAATTCTTTTCTCCTTTTCCCATATATGTATCGTTTCTTTATTCTAAACATCTTTGATGTATGGACATTCATCCCAAAGGGTCAAGCGCACAACAGCTCAAAGAGTGGGGGACGAGCCCAAGGGGCGTTGTATTCCCATGCGAGTTTGTTACAAGGGCGGTGCTGATTGTTACAAAGGACCCCTTTCTGTCCGGGATCCCAAGTAGATAGGCTCAGCTAATGTCGGAATAAGGCACCGTCCGAACTACTTTACTCGGACTCCAGTATCTCGTCGTCCGTGAATCTAGTCTATACATATATTGTTGCGAACATCCTATACATACTCGTGTCGGTTCCATTTATAGGATACTCCATCATCCTCCCTTTGATCCTACCACTCCACTCGCCTTCTAGCTCCAAGCTTCAGAGTTCCAAGCCTAGTGATAAGACGACAAGAATCACCCCCACTTTCTATCGCCCACTTACTTTTCGCTTCTTACACCGCACTACCGACACTACATTCTTGAACATCGTTTCAGTACCACTATCATCCAATCGCAATGGAGATCACAGCTCGACCATTTCGACTCGCTTTGATCCAACTTGGCAATCTAACAGGTTCCAAGAGTCAGAACATCATTGTCGCCCGAGCGGCCGTTCTTGCCGCTTCGAAATCATCGCCGAAACCTGATTTAATTGTACTTCCCGAGATCTGGAATTCGCCTTATGCAGTGACCAAGTTCAGAGAGTATTCTGAAAGCATACCTGAGGTGGGCAGTGAAGGAGGGAAGGAAGATGGAGAGACTATCAAGGCGTTGAGGGAGATGGCCAAGGAGGCTGGATGTTGGTTGATTGGTGGTGAGTCTTGCCTCTTTGTTCACTTTCGTGGGAGCTGATGTATAGGCTCTATCCCAGAGTTGGAAGCCAGCTCTGACTCGGTATTTAACACTGCTACAGTCTACGATCCACAAGGTACGTCGTCTAGACTGATTGTATACCGTTCCGTAACTTATGGAGCAGGAAAGATGGTGGCTAAGCATCGAAAGGTCCATCTGTTCGATATCGATATCCCTGGTAAACAGACTTTTAAGGTGCGCCCGTTATCTGCAGCTTACATGCAAATACAGACTGAATGTCAGGAATCCGATTCTTTAACCGCTGGAAAGACTATCACCACTTTCACCGCTCCATTCGGCAAGATTGGTTTGGGTATCTGCTACGATATCGTCAGTCTACCCACCCCTCTGATCAAAGGTGCTGATGAATAGCGTTTCCCAGAGCTTGCAATGATTGCTGCTCGACAAGGTACGTCTAGTCGTATGTTGAATAAGGCGAACTGACATTCAAGGATGTTGCGCAATGATTTACCCATCTGCATTCAACACTACCACTGGACCATTGCACTGGCATCTTCTCCAGCGAGCTCGGTATGTCGGTGTTGCAATGGTCCAAAGCTCTTATTGATGAGCAGTGCCATCGATAATCAGATGTTTGTCGCCATGTGCTCTGTCGCTCGAAATCCAGAAGCAAGCTATCAAGCTGTAAGCAGTTCAGAACATGCCCTTGGTGCTGGGAATGAAGCTAATGAGGTAGTATGGTCATTCATTGGTTGTCAGCCCAATGGGTAAGGTTCTTATCGAGGCGGGCGAGGGGCCCGAGACAGAAACCATCTATGCTGATATCGGTGCGTTTATACTTGATATAGCACAGCTTGCTGATCGTAGATACCGATATGTTGGCCGAGACGAGGAGGAACCTGCCAGTCACTATTCAACGTCGATTTGACGTTTATCCAGATGTGTCTGCTTGAGCGGAAGGATATGGCACCATTGTGAGGTGATCTGAGACTTTGTATACAGCATGAGATTGGTAACTCTGGTACATATGTCATTATGATCTGGTATATATTGGCACTACAAACAACATGAACAGCATAATGGCTACTTCTGAACCACTACTCGTTGATAGACCAGACTGCTCTTTGACTACCCCACCTCCTCCTGTAAAAGGTTACTGGCATCTCCCCCTCCTCTGCGTCACCCATGTCTACACTCCCGACGAAATCATACCCTCTATCCATGTGAGTGATATGCTTTAATATAGCCAAATGGATGATTCTGGATGAGATTAACGAATTCGTATTATGGCTGGTCCCTTTCATCAGCATGACTCACTCGTCTTAGATGTAAAGAGAAAGATGAACTCACAAGGATCACCTTTCAGTCTAATCTCTCTACAATGCCTCTCTCTGACTCTAGCATCTTTAACGCCTTTATCCCAAAATTTCCTAATTCCCTCTTCGACAGCTTCTCCCACATCAGCTTCAGCGTCAATGATCCAAATCCTGTCATTCGAGTGGAATGCTATTGCCATGAATATCGGATCAGGATCGGGTTCACCTTGAAGGAATGATAATGTATCTTTTGAGGAGCCTAGATATCAGTTCCTTCATTCAATGAGATGACAGCTGACTGACTCTTTGCCGAAGTACGGTATGAGGAAACGAGGTTGTATCCCTCTGCCGCAAATGTCGTTAGGAGGTTAATCAATATTCGCTTTGACCTGAGCATTAGCGTCTACGTTTCGCACGGCCTGAGCCCGGCAGAGGTATAAGTACGTACGAGACTCGATCAGCGGAAGCAGGAGCCCAAGGAGTATCTTTCAACGCAACCTCCCAAACACCACCATCACATCTCCCCTCTTCCCTCGCCTTCCTCACTGCTTCAGGAGCATAATCAATCTCTGTGATCTTACTGATCCCGCTACCTCGTTTCCAAGCTTGATTAATAGCTTCCAACACACCAGACCTCATCGCTACGGGCATAGCGATAAACGAGAGTGTTCCTAAAGAGGACAAGGTCATTGTGAAGAATGGGAATCTAGCTCCAGGGGCGGATTGCGGCAGTGGACACGTCGTAGTAGCATCCAGAGATGTCACTGAAGTTGCTGGAGTCAACTTTGAGCCGGTACTTGAGCTGTTGGTACGATGATGTTTCGAACTGGAGTCTGAAGAGATATGGGATTGAGATAGATTCTGAGAGAGGGAATCTATAGTAGAAGTCCTGGAATCTTGGGTATCGCTTCGACTGGGCGTTTTTGAGTGGGTCGACTTTTTGAGAATCGATGAAGGGGCCTGCGAATTTGATGTGGAAGTACTGGTTGATGTCGATGATTGGGTGGATTGTCTGTGCGTAACTGGGGGTGGGGGTGAGATCGAGTGTTCTGAGCTAGCTTGCGTAGCCTTCTCCTTCTCTTTCTCCTTGTGTCCTATATGAGGAAAGTGGAGTGGCATCTTGTATCGTGTATCGTGTATCGGGTGCTAGTAGCAGAATATAGAGGTTAAATGCAAATGATGTTCAATATTTCTTGTGACCGAAGAGGAACGCCGAAGTCGATTCCCCATTTCTCAAAATAGATGACGTCTGTCTACACTTTTAAAACGGAATTGTCACGAGATGCATCAATGGAACGTGATATAGTCGTTGATAGTCTAGTCTCCTCTGGCCTATTCGCCCGCGAAGAGTCTTACAATCAAATAAGCTGTTGATCCAATGAACCTGAATACTACAAGCGTCAGCTTCCTACACGGCTCAGCTGATGACAACTCACAGGCCAATCCGGCTACTGTGTATAGTAATACACCCATATATGTCGTTGCGATGTTTCCCGTCCCATTGCTAGTTCGCCTGGGCATTAGCTACACCTAGTCAGCCAAAGCAAGGACTCACAAAATGACAGCAGCCAATGCCGCATTCGACATGGTCCAAGCTAAAAGCACATTGGTTCTGAAATTCTACTCATCAGCTTCATCATCGCAATTCTCAGAAGCATGGAGCTAACCTTGTAGTAATCTTCCTGTTTCGTCTCTGGGTTGACCTTGTTCTCTTCTTTTGGCGCTTTACTATTGATAATCCTCATTTCATTTTCGTATAATGCGTTTAAATCTTTTTGCTCAGTCGGAACCATAACTGTGACTTCGTTCTTGTCGTCTGATTTTACAAGACCGAGATCTTCACTAGCTTTATCGGATCCTTTCGTTCCCCATGACTGAGTGTCAGCTGGTAGAGTCTTTCTAGTCATTGATGCCACATACGACATCGTGTACATTGGAGAAGGCGTAGACGCTGTTTTGTCAGCATTGATGACTGGGCTAGTAAGATAGCTTACTTGAGGACATTGATGTAAGATGGCGCAAGTAGAAGATACTGCAGGAACGAAGTCACTACTAGTCAGCGTCGAACGTTCTCCTCACTTTTCTCTCGTAGCTTACCCATATGCCAAGGCTCTAAAGCCAACAACGAAGCCACGATATACAACCCATAAGTCGCCAATAATGAAATGATGATATTCCGGAAAATTGAATTCCCAAACACGCTATCAACAGTAACTCCTTCTTGCTGAACGTTCTGGATGCCAAGTACAGCCAGATAGACTGCTGGTCAGCTGAAATCTCGGTCCCGTTCAGATGACTCACCAGCTGCGAAAAGCATGTATACTGTAAGAAGAGCGAAACCAATCATTGATATCGTGTAGCCGACCACGGATCTGAGATTAGCTAAGATATGAGACATGTATCGACGCGACTCACCCGGCCGGTCGATTGCCCAATGAGAGTAGGAAACAAAGCAAGAGTAAAGCACCATACCCATACTGTAATGGGATGTTGACGTATTTCCAAGCTGAACCAAGAGAATCGAGTGAGTTCTAGATTGGTGAGCTAGACTGCCATCGGGGCACCAATTGACGTACAGTCAATACAACCTAGGCGTCAGCCACTCGAATTCTACGTGACAGATGGTACTTACGAATGCAATGAAGAAGTTTCCAAGCGAGAACCAGGAGAAGAATAGACTGATGAATTCTGAAATCAGCCTCAGCCCCGATCTGACTGCAGCAAGCTCACGATACAGAAACTCAATGTGCAAGAAGAACTTTCTAGTGAATGAATGACTACAGGTCAGCTGGACTCGAGGCGAGATGGCACAGCTTACGAAGATCGATAGAGGTATCCGAAATGGAAAGTAGAGTGAATGGCAGCAAAGAAAGATCCATTTAGCCATCGACGTCGTTGCGAGACTAGTTCGGGGACTCGATCGGGTACGTCCGTGATTGCGTATGCGGACTTGACGTAGTGCAGAATCCATTTGCAGCCTCTTTTCGAGACCAATTCCCAGCATAGGATACGATCTGAATCAATCAGCTTATTATACCAAAATCCGCTTACCTTCTGCGAGATACATGTTTGCCGCGCTGGTATTCAGTATAGTATAGAAGGTAGAGTCACTCCGAGCACTTACAAGATACCAGCGTCGGCACCATGCATAGTCTCTCCCAGAAAGTATTGCTTCAAAGGCCCATTACCTTTATCGTCATTTAGGAGGGCGATATACTGCACATAAGCCTTTGCTCATCGCACGTGCAAAAACTTACTCTATAAGCCGAGAAAGCACCAGGCCTGTCAGATCAGCTTAATTCCAGGTGATGCTGAGAGGTCAAAAGCTCACAGGACAGTGATATATCCAAATATCGATTCCAAAGGCTTATCTAGGATATTCGACATCTTGTACTCGAAATTCTGAGCAGCAACGAGGGGGTTCAGGAGGTTCTTCCAGAACATCCCCTTGAGCGCTACGATCTCTCCGCAAGCACCTCCGACTGAAGAATTGATATCAAAAGCTTTCCAGAGATGGTAGATTGAGTCCGGACCAGGCTGGGTTCCGACATCAAGTAGGACACATACGCTGCGTATAAGTCATGCTTCTCTCCCACGTCTTGCTTGACTTACTTAGGTCGTAGACATGCTCCAAAGGCATTGAAGAACCATCGGTGAGAGTTGATTTTCTTCTGATTCTTCTCTTTCATACAGAAGATGATCTGTACTGGGACATGCTTTGATGGATCTGGCGGTTGCAGCTTGTTTCCAGAGTCGATCCAGACTGAGATTTAGCTGACGAACTCAAACAAAATGGTATTTTATGACTTACGCTGAGTTGTGTATTCGTAAAGATGGGCAGTCTATGATGAACGAGAGCACGGGGACAGGATGTAGCACTCACGACCGGCTTTCCATTGACGAAATTGGTTCCTACTCCGTCCTGATAAACTCCCAAAGCAGCCAATACAGACCGAGTTCTCGGGTTAATTTTCAGTCGACCATCTGCGACTACACAGATAACCACCTGCTGTTAGTCTTCAATATTATTGTGGAAATTGCATACCTTCTTCCAGCCTTCTTTACCCCATGTCTTGGATTTTGTTCGGGTACATAGATGAGCGATGTTCTGAAATACACCTCGCATAGTCCGGCAGAATAGGACATCATCTTCATTGTACATCGTCACAACCTATCTATTAGCCAATGTCACCTTGTGCGACAACTATTCTCACGATAAAGAGCTCGGTCTGCCTTGGGGGGTCGTATAATTTCTGCCTGAGCGTATATCGATCGTCCTGGCAATTAGCTGAAATGCAATATGATGATGAGAAGACATACAACAAAGTCATTAGGATCACAAGTGATAGCTGTATATCGCATTTTCGTGAACTCCAGCTCGTCCCTCAAAGGTACTTTGTCCATGTACATTGAGGGCACTTCGACGTCCAATACCAAGTGGCCATTAAAAAGGCTAGATGTGAGCTGTTACAACCAAGCACAAACACGAATTGCACTCACTTGACCTTCTTCTGTGTCCTGTTCCTTCTCAGTACCCTGGTAGGTAGTGGCCCATATCGCACATTGGTCTCATCCTCTGCTGGCGGTTCGTGCCCTCCTCCTAATCCGTATCCGTACGGCTGAGGTGTACCAGCTCCATTTTGCCTTCCCTGGTCGAATCCACTATCGTGTCTCCATCGATTGGGCATCACACCCACATCCCCACCATCTTGTAATTGATACCTCGCCGGAGCAGGTGTTCCACCTGCCGGTACACCAAATCTGGGATCTGCCGAGGCGTGATTGAGAAGAGGGGCGTTATCCATCTCATCGTCCTGTAAACCATATTGGTGCGAGTCCGAGTGAGGAAAGGCAGGCTGTGGTGGGTAACCCATTGACGAAGCGGAAGAGTGCTGTGGAAGAAGAGGAGGTGGTGAAGCCAAACGATTATCGGTTAATCCGTATGGCTGCGAATTGGAAGCGGGGAACGAATTGGCAGAGTGATATGATACGTTCGAATCAAAGCGGGCTCGAGGAGCATTCGGATCGGGCGGTGCGAGATTCTGCATTCCTGGAGATGACATGCCTAGAGGTTGTCCACCTTGATTTGGCGGTAACGATTGTCTCGGTCCGTGAATGCCTTGAGGCGCAGCTCCGGGTGGTGGAGAAACAGGTAAAGCGGGATACGACGCGTAATGCCTACTCCCTTGTGGATTCTCCCATTGTCCAGGAGGTGGGGGACCGGCGCTATTGTCATGAAAGGGATCAGCGTAAGGAGCCGCCCCCTGTGAATGGGGAAAGGGAGTCGACTGCGAGACGGGGAAAGGTCGTGAGCCCGTTGGCATCGGCGCGAGATTATCGTATGGATTTGGAGGAGGGAAGGTAGGTTGACGACCTGGTGGCGGCAGCTGACCGGGATATGATTGAGATGGTGGTAGATGTGATGCCTGATATTGATCTCGGCGATCAGGCGAGTTTGGGTTGTATAGGTCGCCCGGGTTCATTGTGTCGTGTTTGAGTCGTATCTATCGTTGGATTGCTTGTGGTACCCGTGAAAAGCTGCGATCTCCTCCGTCGGATGCGTAATGTATAAAGTGGAAAGTATTGTACACTGATGCAACAGTAGAACTAAGTGAAACGCGGGGGAACTCCGGACACGAACAATGTGACGTTGCGTACCACCCAAAAGCACAGCTTTCATCGACTTTACTCGACCGTTTTATGTACGGCACTATACGCTGTAATAGCGCAGCGAATTGAGCAAAGTGACTACACAGCTCTGTCAAACATGCATAAGGAAGGTTGTGAACACCTACTTCTTCTTGAAGAAGCCCTGCAGAGTACTTTGCCCACCTGGACCTTTCTTCGTAGCCCCACTAGCCGTCTTGCTGATATTGGGCTTACGATCACTCTCTACAGATGTCATAGAAGCGGTACGCGAAGGTGCAGGTGCTGGAGCTTTCTTTTGGGGCGCTGCTTTTGGCTTTGACTTCGAGGTTTCAGGTTCGGATTCGCCCGAATAGGACTCCTCGGTGTCGTAATCCTTGGTTACTGATGTTTAGCTCAAAGAGGCCTGAGTGATCAGATTTGCACTCACCCATATAACCCTTATCATCCATCTCCATCTTACTCTTCTTGACAGTTCTCCTTTTCCTCTTGCGCTCAACCACCTCCTTCGTGTCTGCGACAGCTGCGAGCGCCGCGGTAGAGTCTTGCGTTTCATCGACATCGTTCTCCACATCGATATCTTGATCCATATCCATTCCCATCATAGCTTCCATAGCGGCTTGTTCTTCTGATCTCGCTTGTGAGCTTGAAGGACCGGGCGCTGCTGGAGTTTCTGCCAATTTGCTGTTGGTAGCGGCCTTGGCGGGGGACGGGCTACGGCGTTTCTTCGTCTCGACTTTCGCGGCCTTTGTCTGCGAACGTCAGCTACACGGGAGTCCCTCCAAGGCCTACTCACTGTTGCTGGTACCTCTGCATCTGCCTTGATTGTCTTTGGTGGCTCGTTCTTGGTATTTGACTTGGGCTCCTCTTTCACTGGCGCTTTACTCTCTTTCTCATTCTTCTTGTCCTTCTTTGTCGGTTCATCTTTCTTCTTAGCCGCAGTAGCGCTCGAGCCGAAATCGATCCCACCATCTCGCATTGGTACGGTCGAAGCTTTGAACCCTTCTCCAGTTATCGTGCCATATATCGCTGGATTCGAGTAGTCCTTGCTCGTACGCAACGATAGCTTGGATACGAGGAACTGTCCGGGATCCTAGACTTTGAGCGAGAGCCCCTTGAGTAGAGACATGACCTACCTTGACTGTTGTAGGCGACAATGAGTAGATATGTATCGATAGCTTATCTTGTTCAAACAGCTTCTTCTTCTCTACACCGTCAGCTCGCCGATATATGACTCGAAGCGAAGCATACCTTCCAGTCCCTCCTCACTAACCAATACCACACCCCATCTCGGCGTTTCCTCAGCTTCTAACTCTCCCTCATGATCATCCTCGGCTCCCTTTACGCCCAAAGCACCAGCATCATCCGCCCCATCATCGTTGCCCATCCTGACATCATCTTCATCCTCGTCAGCTTCTGAATTTGCTTCTCCATCACTCTGCTGATCCATATCGACGATCTTGACCTGACCACCCATACGAGCTAATGATTGTGTCGCTTTCGGTTCTGCCTGAGTCTGAGGGGGGAGTTGGGTATACGTTAGGGTGGACGTGCGAAGGAGTGGACCAGTGAGGACGTAGGTCGCCGTGACCTCATGGCTCGAATGGTAGGATAGTAGAAGGCTATTATGTTAGCTGGGCGGATTTGGGTGAACATACTTTTTAGCATGATTGACATGACAGGCGATTTCCCGAGATATATCGCGATACGTTACGACCCGATTGTCGTTTTCCAGCCATTGTTTGAGCTTTCTGTTGCCATCCTTCTGCTGTTGAGCCGAGATCGACATGCTAAACAGTGCTGTAGGGGCGCGTGAATGATCGTAGCAAGAGTTAAAGGTAATCTCAGTCGCGTCGTCGAGTCAAGTGGAGGTCATATTGCTTGTTTCATGTGCAAGTACGTAGAAACGTCAGAGACGTAAACCACACATAAGTCAGATGGCTAGCAGCACAATTTATGCATTTTCACGTTGGTAGATTCTACAGAGCACTCTAAGCACAGATGAGAACCTAGGCAGAGTGGAGCTCAGGGGCGGTGGTGCCGTGAGAGAGACCCTTTCCACCGGCGTAGACAGCCTTGTCACCGAGCTGCTCCCTAATATGTTAGCTCGATATCCCGGGGTGACAGGAAGGTGGACTCACTCGATTCGGAGAAGCTGGTTGTACTTGGCCATTCGCTCGGATCGACAAGGAGCACCGGTCTTGATCTCACTGCAGCTGTCAGTGCGGTCCACTCGCATATACAACGAGACTTACCCAGTCTTGAGACCGATGGAGAGGTCGGCAATGTAGACGGACTCGGTCTCACCAGATCGGTGCGAGGTCATGATACCCCAACCGTTGGACTGGGAGAGCTGAACACTGAATAGTCAGCATAAGATCCTGACTATCTGCATATCACTGACGCCTGGATAGATTCGGAGATGGTACCGATCTGGTTGATCTTCAACAATAGAGCGTTACAAGACTTCTTCTCGATGGCGGTCTTGATTCGGAGGGGGTTGGTAACGGTCAAATCATCACCGACAATCTGGATCTTGGCAGACTGGTTGAAGTGAGTCCAAGCCTCCCAATCGTCCTCGGCGAAGGGGTCCTCGATGGAACAGATGTCGTACTTCTCGCAGTAGCCGTTGTAGAGAGCGGCAAGCTCCTCACCAGAGAGCCATTTGGAGGAGTCGGAGTTGGGGTTCTGAGCATCAGCTTGGCTCTGCTCAACTAGAATTTGAGCTGACCTTGAAGTCAAGATCGTACTTGCCCTCCTTGTAGAACTCGGAGGAAGCAACGTCAAGACCGATCTGGACCTTGCCAGCGTAACCGGCCTGCTTGATGGCCTCGGTCAAGAGCTCGAGAGACTCCTCGGCACCAGAGACGTTAGGAGCGAAACCTCCCTCGTCACCAACGTTGGCGGCTGATTGTTGTCAGCGTTATTGATGGACTAGACTGCAAGCAGGCTCACCATCGATACCGTACTTCTTGGTGATGACCTTCTTGAGGACGTGGTAGGTCTCGGTACCCATCTTGATGGCCTCGGTGAAAGAGGAAGCACCGGTGGGGAGAATCATGAACTCCTGGAAAGCAAGAGCGTTACCAGCGTGGGAACCACCGTTGATAACGTTGAAAGCGGGACAGGGGAGGACGTAAGGGGGCTTAACACCGGCGAGGGTAGCGATCCACTCGTAGAGGGGAACGCCCTAGTCTGTCAGCTGACTCCGGTGAGACAGGACTATGAGCTGACCTTGTCGGCAGCAGCGGCCTCAGAAACAGCCATGGAGACACCGAGGATGGCGTTGGCACCGAGCTTGCCCTTGTTGGGGGTACCATCAAGCTTGATGAGAAGGTCATCAATCTCCTTCTGGGAGGTGACGGGGAGCTTGGAGTCAATCAATGCCTGAGCAATGACCTCGTTGACATTCTTGACAGCCTGTAGAACACCTTACGATCAGCAACTCATTCACTGACGAGTGACAATGCTTACCCTTTCCAACGTAGTCCTTTCCGCCGTCTCGGAGCTCGACAGCCTCGTGCTGACCGGTGGAGGCACCAGATGGGACAGCAGATCGGAAGAGACCCTTCTCAGTGGTGACGTCGACCTCGACGGTAGGGTTACGTGCTCAAGTCAGCAAATGCTTTCGGCTCAACAACGAGGGAAAGGAGGGTGGAGGAGTAGAGTGGGGCGGCAGGTCGTGGCCTATATACGCCACAAGGTAACATATCTCTGCCCACTTCACACGTCGACAGGCTAATAGATTTCGAGAGGGCAGGCTAGGTAGGTAGAAAAATCGACTTATCTCGAGAGTCGAAGATCTAAACAACATCAGCAACTATTCCTGGTTCCCTTTCCGAGAAATCTCCGCGGTCCATGGGAGGTGCGCAGGGCCAGATCACAACTCACCTGTCGGGCATGTACTTTGGTGACGGTAGACATTGTTATGCAGTTGGTCTAAGTGAATGAAGAGAAGAGGAGTTTAATGTGGTGAATTGAGAGAAGAAAGAAAGGAAAGAGATAGAAAGTTGGGGAGTCGGTGGGAACGTGCTGTAATTTGGAGACCCCACTGCACCTAGACTGCGTCGGCCGATTTTGACTCGTCGAAGATGTATTGACCAATAGGAAGGTAGAACATATGATAAGATCCAACAAAGAGTACCTGAGGATGCATGCAATTGACAGCAAGGGTAGCGAGACGGGAGTGCTCTTCGAGTGCACTTGTGAAACGCACTGCGTGGTGACTGCTGCCGGCGAAGGAGTCCACTGGCGGGCACGTAAGGACTGCGAGAACGTATTTGACATATCTCATGCATAGTTTGCCAGAACACAGCGCGTCGTTTCTTGCTTTAGGATTCAGCCAGGTTCTCGACGGGGACTAGCTACTCGTGGAAGCGGTCTGGGATGCACGTCATGCAATGCAGATTCGGTTGGTGTATGATTTCTGTGGCTGAGTAAAGCTAGAAATTGAGCGAATGCTTGGCGCAAGACGTATTTGTTCCAGTTGTATCTTTTGATGAACGCCTCGGCATATGGCGTTCAAACTACCTAGGCATGCCTCTCTGCCCTACCTGCTGGCAGTGCCTGCAGGAGGACTCCTGCTAGCATACTTGTATGCATGGGCTCACCGGCCTGAATACCCAGATCAATATGCTATAGAGGATCGTGAGTCGTGCCATCCATACTGAGCGTTCAGCTAACCGGCAGCTGCAACATATGAGTACCCAGCGTGGTTCAACAGTACACCATCGCCTTATGATGCGCAGGCGGTCGTCCTGGCGGAGGAAGTTGATGTAGTGGTTTGGATAGGTAAGCGATGCCTTCAGAAATACCAGCTGGGCTGATTCTTCTAGACTTGCCATGTCAGTCCCACTGTCTACTTGAAATGTACAGGTCTGACGTACCAGATGATTCGCCAAATATGGCTCAGGCCCTATCTACCGTCAGGGGACTGCAATGGGCTCCATCAGTGTCGGTCAGACCCATCTTCACCTCCGGAGCCTCCTGGAATAATGGTCAAAACGCTGCCCAGAATATTGAAGCATTCGGATGCGGGCAGTGGATATGGAGAATAGCGGAACAAGCCACAGATACACAAGCATGTCCAAACGCGACCTGGATCAGCGAGATACTACCAAGAGGATTTGGCATCTCCACCACGCTCGAGGAAAGACATGATGCTCGTGCGAATGTAAGTAAGGTCACGAGTCGCCTAGCTGATAAGTTAGGTCGAACTCCTCACTCAACCACAGGAGTTGTTCGAGCCGGAGTCCTCCTATCTGTCATTAAAAGCCCACTTCGGTGATGCATGGCAGCTTGGCTTCCTGTCTCATGTTATGCCCTTTGTAAGCCTGTGACCGTGTGATGGGACTTAGCTCATGATCCAGGCGGATCCAGCTATCTACTATCCCTCCTCACGCGCGAGCCGGAAATCCGTCACCTTCTTCCCGTCCCCCTTCACACCACGCGATCAATATCCAAGTGTTCCATGGGGTCCAGGCTGGCGGCTGTACAAGCGTGAGTCGGCCAAATGCCATATCGTCGACGATCGCTTATCAGCAGCAACGTCCTCCAAACATCCTTTCAAGGAGGGACAGGATATCTTGGCCGAGGGAAGCAGGTATCAGTCGTTCTGGGAAAGTGAGGAGTACCGAAAGTCGCAAGCTATGAGAACGTCTGGGATCTGTATTGTATGTCACTCGGCGATCTGCTCGCGGTAAGGAGCTGATGAGCAGTTTGAAGGCTGGGAGACTGGAATCTTGACCGCGGATATGGCGCAGGCGATGCTATCCGGATGTGTAGTAGCAATGGCTCCTCCTCAGGTGCACCATGGTAAGTTCCTTGGCCATTTCTTTACCCCTACTGATGTATAGATATTCTCTCCCCATTTATTCTCACCCTCCCCAAATCCGCTTTCAGACCCGGCCAAATTCCCTCTCAAGCTATTTCCACGGCACAAGTCAAGACGACCGATGCTCAGATGAAGCTGAAATCACTCCGAGGATTCATCGTGGCTAGGCAACTATTCACGCCCACTGGCAAAATTAATAGTGTCAAGGAACTAGTGCAGACCTGGCAAGATGGAGCTAGGGGATATAATGTAAGTCACTCCCAACTGACCCGAATCTCGAGACATCGTTGACGGGTCAGCTTCCTCATGCTTTCAAATGGAATTGTGACTCGACTCCTCGTCCCTCTTGGTGCTAAAATCAGTACTGGAGTAAGCATGTATGCATAGCTATTCACTGCACCGCCAGAGAACGCGTTAATTTGCACGTGATCAGATTTTGGTGCACTGAACGCGACAAGATTAGTCGAGTCTGCTGGATTTTTTGAAACATTAGATATAATTCACACTCCTCCTACATATTCTTTACTCCAGTATCCTTTCATCTTGATCCGTCTTGTCGGCATCTAGGTCTACTCCATTTCGCACCCAGCTGTGCATAGACGTTTGAAACAGCTCTATTGAGGTCACGACCCCGCCCACAAATTTTCGGCTATCTCCCTACCCTTCATCTTTCCACCGCTTGAACTTAGCTAGTGACTGGGTTCAACATGGTTAAATACATCCTTGTTTGTGGAGGAGTCATCTCGTAAGCAACATCGGATTTATCCTAGCTGGAAACTGACGACCCAGCGGTATCGGTAAAGGTGTCATTGGTAGGTACAGTCTCTTTGGTCATGGTCAAGACTAATGTGATAGCTTCCAGTACGGGTCTGCTTCTTAAGACCACCGGTTTGAAAGTCACCGCTATCAAAATTGATCCATACATGAACATCGATGCTGGCACTATGGCTCCTACCGAGCACGGTGAGTTGGCCTTCACAGCTTGCTCTGGACCTGGACTGATGAACTGATGAACAGGTGAAGTATACGTGTTGAACGATGGTGGAGAGTGTGATCTTGATCTCGGAAATTACGAGCGATACCTTGATGTCAGCTTGGGCAAGGACAACAACGTCACCACTGGAAAAGTCTATCAGCATGTCATTGAGAAGGAGGTGAGTCAAATTGGATTTTCAGGGCACTCTGAGCTGAAGAACAGCGCAAAGGAGATTACTTGGGTAAAACTGTTCAAATCGTCCCTCACTTGACGAACGCCGTTCAGGATTGGATTGAGCGAGTTTCCAAGATGCCAGTGGACGAGACGGGAGAGGAGCCCGATGTCTGTATCGTCGAGGTAAGCTATTAATTGAATCAAGCCAGTCAAGCTGATGATTAGCTTGGAGGAACTGTCGGTGATATCGAATCTGCACCTTTCATTGAGGCCATGCGACAATTCCAATTCCGAGTTGGACCCGAGAACTTTGCTCTGATCTACGTCTCCCTCATTCCCGTCGTTGGTGGTGAACAAAAGACGAAACCCACACAAGCAGGTGTGAGGGATCTACGAGGTCTTGGTCTTCTACCGGACTTGGTGAGCTCTCATCTTTGTTCGCTGGTATCATTACGCTGACATGCAGATCGCCTGTCGATGTGAAGAACCATTATTGGCTGCTACCATGCAGAAAGTCTCGATGTTCTGTCACGTTACCCCTAAACAGGTCATGGGCGTCCATAACGTTTCTTCGACATATCACGTTCCACTTCTCATGAAGGATCAGGGCTTGATCGATTTCTTGTCCAAGAAGTTGAATCTCGCCTCGGTACATATCACCAAGGAATTGAAGCAGTCTGGAGATAACCTTTCATCGCGATGGAAAGCTCTTACCAGCGGGTACGTATTTCACAGAGGATTCAAAATGCTAATGCTGACAATGGCAGTCAAGAACGACTTTTCGACACCGTCTCAATTGTCCTTGTTGGTAAATACACCTCGCTGCAAGACTCATACATGAGTGTCGTCAAGGCTCTCGAGCACGCCTCGATGCGATGTGGGCAGAAGCTGGATCTTCAGGTGGGTTCGACCGATACTTTGACAGGGGAGATATCTGACTGTGTAGTGGGTAGACTCATCAGATCTAGAAACGGAAATGTCAACGCAGGACCCTGTAAGATACCACAACGCCTGGAGGGCCCTTTGTTCCGCCAAGTGAGCTATTCTACCTGCCTTCGCCGGATATCGCTGATGACAGGGGTATTATCGTTCCCGGCGGGTTCGGTCTGAGAGGAACCGAGGGTATGATCTCCGCAGCTAAGTGGGCCCGAGAACAGAAGGTCCCATACTTGGGCATCTGTCTTGGTTTCCAAATCGCTGTGATCGAATGGGCACGTAACGTCTGTGGTCTAGAAGGTAGCCTTTTACTCTATCTGCTCGATATAAGCTGATCATTAGGAGCACACTCTGCCGAACTCATGCCAGAATCACCTCACAAGGTCATTTGTTTCATGCCTGAAATCTCCAAAACCCACATGGGCGGTACCATGCGATTGGGTCTCCGTCCCACACTATTTGAACCCAAGACTGAGCAGTCTAAACTACGGAGATTGTATGGTTCAAAAGAAGTCGCTTGGGAGAGACATAGGCATCGATACGAGGTCGAGCCCAAATATGTCGAGGAGCTAGAGTCAAAGGGGAACATGAGATTCATCGGTAAAGATGAGCGTGGGGAGCGAATGCAGATGCTCGAATTAGATGGTAAATCATTCTAGCAATATCTCGATTGGAGCTGATCCAGTAGACCACCCATACTTTGTCGGACTACAAGCTCACCCTGAATTCTGTTCGAGACCGCTCAACCCATCACCACCTTTCCTTGGTCTCGTCGCTGCCGCTTGCGGATCCACCGTTCTCGAGGAGCAGATCGCGAACAATGAAAAGAACTATGTCGAACCTCATCCCGAATCGGCAAAGGTCGTCCCAGCCAGTGAAGGTGTCACTGAGAGTGCAAAGGGCAAGCAGCAGGCTATCAGTGGTGTCAGGGTCCGAGAGTCTGAGGCAGACAAGGAGAAGGATGTCGGAGTTGTAGGTGAGAGATTGCAAAAGATGGGTTTGGAGGATGGTAAGGACGCTTAGAGAATCCAGATTCCGTTAATGTATCACATGTTATCAGTGCCCTTACTAATGCACCTTACAAGGTACGTATCCATACACACGCTGAATCACCATGTTACAACCGAATCACTTCGACGTCGAAAGCCTTCACACAGCACGTCCGAAAACCGCATATCCGAACTTCGCCCTCAAATCATGCTCTGCGTCATGCCGCTCGTCTTCCCATGGCGTTTCCTGGTAACGGATCTGGTCCCGATTGCGACCTCTTATGATCCGACTCTGTGGAGACCACAAAGGTAAGAAAACTTCCCAATCCTGCTGACCTGGTGAATGTCAACGCCGATCTGGAAGCGTACCGGTCGACATACCTTCGATCAAATTCTGAATAACTCCAGGTGGAAGGACGTGGTAGGCTTCACCCAAATCATCGTGGAAAGCGACCACCAAGGTCAAAATCTGGCCCTCCAATTAGTCTGGCCCATTGGACATCTGCTTACCTTGACATATGGATTCTGATCCACGATACGCTCAACAAATCCTCCGAAGAATTCGACTTCCCAAGTCCAATCTCCTTGATAACCAGGTCCTACGATGGTCAAGCGGATACTACGAGTGATCAGGTGCGCGAGCACTGTAGCGAGATGAAACAGGTGGGACTGGTAATTTGCCGGTGCGGCCTGTATCGCCTGCTCGACCAGCTACAGCATCGGCGTAAATTCGGCTCGAAACGATGTACTCACAATTGCGTTGACTCTCAGACATTTCGGTTCCCCCATTCTTACAAAGCCATCCTGACGAGTTGTGCGGTCGAGTATGACTCGCATACCGTCCTTCACAGCTAATGCATTCAAGGCTGATGCGAAATGGGGGTTGAAACCGTATTCCCATCTCGCAGGTATGTGGGTGATGACCGCGAGGACCGAGCCAAGGTGAGCGTTGAGGATGTGGAGCGACTTTGAACAGAATACAAGCCTGTGGGCTATCGTAATGGCATCGGTGAGGACTTTTGCTTGTTTCCCTGCGATGACGAGACCAGTTCTACCGAGATAGAAGACACGTTGATCCAAGATACTCTGGGAAGGAAGGTTGAGCTCGTCGTCAGGAAGTGACGTGGGGGTGGTTGGAAGTGGCGGGGAAGGGCTGTCGTCCATGCTGGTGAGGGTTCAGAAGACCGGTAGGTGATGCGAAGGTGAGGTATGAGGGTACTGTCGGTGGCCGCCGATCGATCAATCAATCGAATTATCGATCACTCAACATTCCGTTTGTCGACCAACGCGGGTGAATTTGTCGCGGGTTGGTGTCGCATTCGCAAGACTCATCGGTCATTAATTGAGGACAGGAAGCGAGGCGGATGAAAAAACGAATAGGTCAGCATGCTCGTCAACGGTCCCGCTCGGCTGCGATCTGATTGGGAGGGGTACCGTTGCATGGTGCCCAGGGTGATGGGCATTCGAATCGAAGACATCACCAAGTCGGCGGGATGGAATACGCTGTTCATGATTGAGCCCACGGTGGACATTCTGCCGAAAATCGGTTCAGAAACGACTGGAAACAGTGTGAGATTTACGCTACATTACAGAGTACCGTTCTGCATATCGGTCTACATCGGTGGCGCCGTCTGTCATCCAGGCAGAAAACGATACGTCCGCTCATCTCCGCTAGCATCGCCAACATCACGAACCTATACATCTAGCCTCTCGGTACGCGACCTCACGGACAATCCTCCGCTTCCCTTGGCACTTGATGATATCGCAGCAGTCGATAGTCTTGACCTCGAGTGATCCGACTCGAGGTTGTCCGCATCGGAAGCTGCTGCTGCCAATCAGGATAACCTGGATTGTCAGAGTCATTGCTGCAAAAGTGAGGATGACGCACCCCAGAGTAGGTGGCGTATGTCTGCTTCTGACACGAAAACCCAGCCTTTTCCCCGAGTGTCGTGAAAGGCCATCACTATCTGCTCAATCTCGCCCTGGTGCTCAGACTAATAGGTCTCGCTGACAGATGCAACTTACCTGGAACTCGGCACGTCCAGTCATAGCCATGATCCGTTCGATCCTACCTCCGAAGAAGTGGAATTCCCAAGTCCAATTTTCTAGCCATCCTGGCTCTTGGATTTTGATTTGAATGCTGCGAACTATGAGATGTGCCAAAACTGACACGAGGTAAAAGCCGTGCCGTTGAGCCCTTGGCCTATGATCTTCTCTTCTGTCTTGTGCTCTCGTCGCTTGTACGAACAGCTGCAAGTGTCAGCTTTTAATTCGCTTCTCATCTTTAAGTAACTCACCGTAGCACTCAGCCTCAATACCAATGGTTCGCTATCTCTCACCAGACCGGATTGAAAAGTCTCACAGTCCAGGATCACCGACATTCCATCTCTCGACGACAACCTTTCGAGGGCCCCTGTAAGCTCAATATTCCCGATGTGATCGTAGGTGGTGGAGCCACCGAGAGATCGATAGAGGACTTGAAGCGACTTGTGCGAGAAGACAACTCGGTGAGCAATCTTGATGATCGTTGTCAAATATTTTCTATGGATAGCTGAAGGTGGTGGGCGTCCGATTTGATCAAAAGAGAATTCCTCCTGATCCAACAAGCCTCGTCCAGCCCGACGAGGCGGATTGGGCTCAGCATTGATCATCGTTACGTATGCAGGGGAAGACTGCGAGCTTGCTTGGGCGGCGTTGGCGTCGACGGGTGGGAAGGAAGTGATCGGGAATGGAGGTCGTGCAGGGCTGGGTGAGTCCATCTGCAATAGGTCGAGCATCTGAGCTCGAGTGAGCGTGAAGGTTGGCCGCCCGATGACGGCTTCTGGATCCACACCTCGAACAGGAGCATATATGTCACGATTGTTCCAAGCTCGACGGGTGTCGCTGGGATCGGGTAATTCGCTTGACCTTACATCTCTGATCCAATCAAGGACATTTGGGGGCTGGGTTGACGTGGGGAGGGCCTGAAGACCGGTAGGTGAATGTTCTGAGGACGAATCGGTGTCCGACAAAAAGACACTTGGTAAGTGTTCGCTTGGTGAGCCGGCTGGAGCTGAGGCGGCGGGATTGTTAGTTGCTGTAGGGGGATACCAGGGCTCGGCGAACGGATTGAGGGTGGATCGATTAGCGGGGTTGGAACAAGGAGTCATGGCTAAAGACAGTCGGGAATCCTGAACAGCACATATAGTTGTATCGTGTCTTCTCGAGGGACAGGGCGATGTTGGGTGATACTTGAACCCGCTCTACCACACTCAGCGTTGGTTGATCATCAAACCATATGAGGCCGGATGGCAGTGGTCTTTCACCACGACACACGTACATTGGAACACATTATAGAATAAGAATAATCAACACCATCAGAGAACAAGACCAAGCTCGAACTAGCCTATCTACCAACCCTTGGCTCGGTTGCTACTACCAAACTTCGAGTCTCCATCTTCGTACTCCTCCTCGCCGCCCTCCCTCTTCCATCCCTTCGCCCTGTTGCTGCTGCCGAATTTGGCATCACCCGCATCCTCGTCCTTGTCCTCTCGCTTCCACCCCTTGGCCCTGTTACCACTTTCAAATTTCCCATCCCCGGTATCATCCTCGTCTTCATCGCGTTTCCACCCCTTGGCTCTGTTACTACTGCCGAATCTTGAGTTGCCAGTATCGTCGTCATCCTCTTCAACATCCTCTCGTTTCCAACCCTTAGCTCGGTTACTACTTCCGAATTTGGAGTCGCCCATGGATTCGTCGTACATTTTCCCGCCGGCCTGGTCGTTCCTCATCTCTTCTCCGTCATGGCCGACAGGGTGACCTAGCATCTCGAACTCGTCTACTTCGCCGTCACGCTTCCACCCTTTTGCCCTGTTTCCACTGCCGAGTTTTGAGTTACCAGTCCGGTCTCTGGCTTCGAGGTCACCTTCATCTTGGTCATCCGACTCGTCCCGCTTCCATCCTTTAGCTCGATTTCCACTACCGAACTTGGAATGACCGGCCCGATCACGAGCTTCAAGGGAAGATTCGTCGTGATCGTGGATAGGAAAGGTGTTGTAAGGTTGAAGTACGTCGCAATGCTAATTATCAAGTAGATGTAAGATGATCTCATGTGGGCACTTACAGGACTACCAGGAGGTCCGCAGTACAGAGGATCTTCTTTTGAGCCTACAGCGTATTCACCCTGTGCAAATCGTTCTACTTGTTCATAGTGATCGGCGGTACCTGCCTTTGGATCCTTAGCGTGTTCCTGAGTTTGCGCCCCTCCTTCGGTCAATGAGTCCAGGGGAGGGTCGGGGGATGCGTCGACTAGGACCGCCAATAGGGCGATGAGCCGTAATAGTTTCATGAATGAGGTCATATTGGTTCAAGTGGTACGTTGACTAAGAAGCTTAGCGACTGGGAATACATTGGGGAGAAGTGGATCAGCCGCGAGGAAGCAGCCGCGACAGGCAAGCACGTACTATAGTGATGTAGTGGATATGTCTAGGTGAATGTGATGAGAAGGAGGATGTAGAAGGAATAAAGAAGAAAGAAAGGCTTGGATCGGTTATATAGTTGAGGTGAATATAGCTGTGTTGATGTTGATTGAACCATGTCTCACTGGTCGATCAACACCGCCGAGCCTTTTCCACCAGAAAGTCGATCAATGACGGGACATATGGATGTGAGGTCAACCCGCGAGTCTTTCCGAAGGATTAAAACCAGTAGCAACTTGTAAGCTGCAACGGACGACCGAAATCAAGCGAAATTTCAACGGTGAATGATCATTTTGTTTCTGCGGTATGCAAGCATCTCGTTTCCCTTACAACGATGATTTGGCTACCTATAGCTTTGGACGGACACTTCATATGCTCCCGGACATTCTCATGACACCATCTAATAACCTCCAACCTCTAAAGCGTGTCAGCGGTTGTCTCGATACTCACTCGCCAACATCTAATGTGGTGGTGGATAATTACTGAACTTACGCTCGAGTAGTACCTCAAGGGCGTCACCATCTTCCAGCTCAAGATCCGCCGCTGTCTGGTCTTCTAAAATTCGTTGACCATCAAATAGCAGTCTATATTGATCAGCATTATCAACACATCTGACAAGATAGGCTTACCGGATAGCACCAACTTCAGCACCTACTCGGTCGGCATAGGCATTCTGTCTCGTCAGCATTCTGGTGTAACGATGTCCACGTCTCCTGTCTGTCGTCTGCCAGCAGGTTCTCCGCCACCTAGCACCCTTCCTCTGCTCGCACGGCACCGATAACGACGCCAATTTGCAAAACTCACCTTCAGTTTGTTGAGCTTTGTCGTCTTCTTGATCTTGAAAAATACTTCGGATCCATCAGTGGAAACAATCTTGATGTTTAACGTGTTGTCTATCATCAGCGGCCACCCACATAAACATATCGTCAAGCTAGATTCACCATCGGCTTTGGGCTTAACCTCTGCGGCGGGGGGTGCTGGTGGGGATCCTGCGTCAGACATTATAGTTTATTTGTAGGTTTCTATCGGCCTGAGAGGTTGGACGGTGGTTCTATAGTGGTGGTGATCGGTGAGGAAGGGAAGAGAGAAAACTTGATGTAGGCTGACGCGACCAAAGATGAGGGCTTGATCGGCCATCCATCGTATTTGCTCCCGTTGTATAGCAACAATGTGAAGGGAGTAGATAGGGTATGAACATCATAGAGCGTCACTACTGGAAAGCAGGTAGAGAACGCATGCATGGCTGGGCTATAGCTATCAAGCCACACAGAGACGCTTGGCAACAGATTTCGATCGATGATGTGTATGCATGATGGAGACTTAGAATTGAACATCAGCACATGAAATGTTCTACTGCCCTGAAGGAAGTGTTGTTCTGTTTGTCACTTCAACGCGTCCGTTACTCACTTTTTATACACTCTAGACACATTATAAAACCCCATCGACCACAGTCAAGCTCATCGTCTCCGGGAACTCGGACCTGCATCACTCGACCGAAACGATACGACGTTGCGTTACCCTCGCCTGGAAAGAGCAAAGGCACCTCGACTCGTACCACACGCTCATCTTCAACCCCGCACTCTCTTGCGTCATAGATCATCTGGCTAGGAGGTCGTCACCGAAAAGTCGGACTCGACAATATAGCTCGGCTACCAGTCACGACCTAGCGTACTTTGGATCCAGACAACGAAGCAATGCCCCGACGTGCTCCGCCCCCGATAGCAGTAGCACCCGTCAACACATTGCTACCACCCCCACCTCCTTCCCCACTCGTGCAAAAACTGCGACACGATTA
This sequence comes from Cryptococcus sp. GC_Crypt_2, assembly GCA_026538405.1. Classification (NCBI taxonomy): domain Eukaryota; kingdom Fungi; phylum Basidiomycota; class Tremellomycetes; order Tremellales; family Cryptococcaceae; genus Cryptococcus; species Cryptococcus sp. GC_Crypt_2. The sequence continues at coordinate 88,317 of JALPCC010000044.1, read as the reverse complement.
CAGATGGGCCTCGATATCACAGTTCTGCTGGACTTTCTCCGATGCGTTTGGTTTGGTCGATTGGGATATAGATGTAAGCCTTCAGTCTGTTCACCTGTTGTCATTTATACTCCCCGCGACATCTAGACAAATAGTCAAACCGGCAAGCGCCAGATGCGAGTTGTCTTCATGCCAGAAATGCTCATGAAAGGCTCTTAGGACTGCTCGAGGACCCTCCGTCGAGTTTATAGCTGCTGACGTGGACAGCGCCTCGAGGCAGACTTTGACGGAGATGAGACCCAAGTCATACCGGATCTACTGGTGAAATTGCTCTTCGCTCTCACCTACAACCGGCAAATCAAGTAGGTCACTCATCAGCAAATCGCTTCTCCTCAGAGCGACTGTCCGATTATCGGGTGGCAAACCGTGCGTGGAGGCTGACGTACAGGCGGGACAACGTAATGGAGCATATCCGCAAACAGTACGAAAAGCGTGCTAGATCGTGCGTACTCGGAACAGTAGAGAAGTCAGTCGAGTGGGAGACTTTAGGCTTAGGACTCAAGGTAAGTAGATCGAGGGCTAGGAGCCCTCGTCCCCCTGGGGGCGAACGAATGGAATACTGCTGATCCTAGGTGCAAATGCTGTATGAGCTGTGCGAGATTCAGATGGAGGATGCAGCTAGATTTAGAGGCTTGCTGAAATCCGAGGAAGACGCTGTGTCATGGGTAAGTCGTTGTGATCTGGGCGGCAGCGTTACTGACCCTACAGCGTATAGACCCAGTAGGATGGGATAAAGATGGAAACACATATTACCTATTTGACGGTATGTGTCTGCCCTATCTTCTTTGTCTATGCTATGCTTACCAACAGACAACCGACTTTGGATACAACGCTTACCTCCTCGTCCACCGGCACCCGCTCGCCCACCGAAGAAATCATCCTTGAAAGCCAAACGCGCACAAAAACGCCAACGTCAAGCCCCGCCTCCCAAAGCCCCCGCCTCCACGAAAGCCCGCTCAGTGAAGAAGAGGGAGCACACGCCACCTGCGAAAGTGGAAAAGGTAGAAGAGCCCATAAACGGTTCACGGCGCCGGACGCAGGTCTCGTTCTACGGTAATCTCACCCCCACGGTTGCGGCACTGAAGAGGGGGGCAAACGATAACACTCCATCGACTTCGAGATCAACAAGGTCTACGCGTGGGAACCCGGCAGACACCAAGCCTACGGAGAACGTGGTCGAAACCCCATCTCGTCGAGGCAAGGGCAAGCAGGGTGACACCAAAACTGCTTCTCTTCCTCGGGGAACCAGACTTAGTCGTCGAAATCGGGATACCGAAGATGAATGGCAACAAGTCCCTGAAGAATGGCTTGGTGGCGAGGGGTCAGAAACGAGGAAAAGTAACGGGGTTAAGCGCAAGAAGCCAGTCGATGATGACGAGGAGAGTGAGCTCAGCGAGTTGACGGATGAGGAGGAGCACAATGCTGCGACCGCTGGAAATGGAAACGGTCCCGTCAAGACAGAAGTGGATGACAAGATGGATGTTGATCAGGTAAGGTGCACCGCTTGTCTTGTAAAACCCGAGCTGACGACGTGAAGCCCGGAGATGATGGACATAGTGCGGTTTCGTCCGAGCTGTCTGAGCTGGAAGACACCGAGGCGGCCGAGGTAGAGGAGTTAGATGCAGATGACAAAGACGATGACTTTGCGCCCACCTCGGATGACCTGTCAGCTGGCAAGGAAGAGTCGGATGACACAACGTCGGGTGCACCGATGAAGGCGGAAGACGAGGCAAAGGAGGAAGAGGAGGAAGAGGTGAATGGGGAGGAAGGAGAGTCAGTGAGAGGGGATGATGAAGCAGAGGTAGAAGATGAGGTCAAGTTTGCGGTCAGAGAGGCAAATAACCTACCAGAAGGCTTTATCGAGTGGGAGGCCGTAAGTCCTATCGTCTACCACCACGACAGTGCTGACCTTGCAGGTATGCGTGACGCTATACGATTGGCGGACGTTTCCTGAACAATTTGCCAAATCTCGAGATCCGGATGAGAAGGCTCTATATACATTATTGGCGAAGCAGGTCGGCCCGACCATCATCGCTGCTCTCGTTGAGAAGCTGCAAGAGATCGCACGTCAAGAGGCGGTGTTGAACCGCAAACGATCTTCTCGAATTGCTACCATCCAATTGTCCAAGGAAGAAGCTCTTCGCGTTGAGACTGCACAACGAGAGATGGAGGAGCGAATGGAGCGAACGCGGTATGAGGAAACCCGGCACGAGCGAGAAGCAGCCGAGCTGTTACGGCGCGAACAAGAACGAGATAATCGATTGCGTGAGCGCGAAGAAAGAGCTTTGGCTCGGGAAGAAGCTATCATGGCTAAGGCGAGGCAAGAGTCTGAAAAGGCAGAACAGGCGGAAAAGGATCGGCAATACCGGGCAAAGAGGCGGGAAGAAGGGTTTACTGTTGTCACTCCTACACCTGGTGATAGCGGGATTGGGGCAAGTCAACCTGACCAATGGGAACTGAATTGCGAAGTATGCAAGAAGACGGGTTGGAACGTTGATGATGATGAGGATGTGGTTGCTTGTGAAGATTGTGGGAGATGGCAACATATGAGGTGTCACGATCTGCAGGATATGCGAGAAGGGCGAAGAAAGCGGGTTTGGGATAAGGTCGATTTCAGGGCACGTGTGACTATTTGATTAAGTATATCCGCTGACGGTACAGTGCAGGGAATGCCTCAACAAGATCGCCAGGCGTCAGGCGACCTCCCTGTCGCATCCACCGCAATCGCATGCGCCTCAACAGAAAGCGAATGGCTCTTCACCTGCTGCTCATTCACAGCCTCCAATTCCTCAACCTGCTTCGAATCACCATCCTGTCCCATACCACCCTCCTCAGGCAACTCAGTCCGGACAAACCGCAAATCAAGCCCCATCGGCTCCTTACCCTAATCAGCCTCGACAAGGCCCTCCCTCACATCCAGATCGCGGATCAATGCCGAGCTCGTCAAGTCGGCCCTCGTATCCTCCCGCGCCCCATCCATCGACGAGTCCGTACGCCCAGCAACCTGCCCTACCTCCCGGCTATCCGCCTCGTGGATCGCCAAGTGGATATCCTCCCCAGACGTCACCGAGACAGGCAGTTCCTATGCCGTATCCACCTGGCCCTCCTTATCAGAGCGGTCCGTATGGGCCCCCTCCGAACGCGCAATCGCCTTATCATCCACATCAGAGTCTGCCTCATCCACACCACCAACACCCTCAAAACCCCTATCAGAGCGCACCCCATCCGCGTCAAACCCCACCTCCGCACCCGCAGCATCTTCCACCGCAGCGCTACCCGCACCCCTACCCACAACAGCAAATACCTACTCCGCCTCAAGGTTACGCTCCGCATCCAGGCTATTCACAGGGACCAGGCCACCCACAGGGTCACTACGCTCAACACCCATACCAAGATCCTCCTCCACATCCAAATCAGGCCAATGGATATCCCCAGCAGAGATCTGCATATCCTCCACTAGCCAGAGCACCGTCTAGCGATAGACCAGGACCAGCGATGGTGCCAAATGGACCGAGTAGTGCCCCGCGTCCACCCGCTCAGCTACCTAGGCAAACGGAGGCGGTGCATCATCAGACTCCTCAGGGCCAATAGTATTCTGTACGGCTAGCTAGAATCACAATAAATTAATTTTATGCATGATGTCGGCTTCCTTGACTGTAATTCCCGGCGGAGCTGAGACTCGGATGTCTCCGAATATTCTACTTGGCCACTTGTTATCGTGACCAGTTGTCCTCTACTTTGTCCTCACCAGACCTAGGATACAGCATGTCCGTGGCGTAAGTACGCACGTCCATCCAAGGCTGAATGATCTGATAAGACTAGCAAACTCCCACCACTCGATCCAGCCAAACGACCATGGCCTAAACAAGCTATTGAAGCTGCCTCTCATGGCGCAATTGCCTTCTGTCAGATATATTACGAAGCTTTCGATGAGCCCTCTCGCCGCGCAAAGGTACAAGTCATCTCCAGCCACTCATGCAGAAGTAGGCGCAGAAACAACTTTGCTGACGTATAGGAAATTCCATTGATGTACCTCCCCGACGCGAAGATTATCTGGAATGGAAATACAGTGTCGCCTAATCCCATCGCCATCTCGCCTTTTCTAGATACATTACCTCTGAGTCGACATGATTTGCAATCATTAGATTGTCATCCTATGCCTGGTATGTGTCAAATCCTTGTCGTTTGGGAGTTCGTTAAAGAAGGAGATACTGATAATCAGCACCTGCAGCTGCTGGACCTGCGCCTGATATTCTCTTGACAGTCACTGGGTCGGTCTTACACGGTCCATCAATCACAAACAATTCATCAAACGACTCAAGAGAGCCCCCAGCAAAGGATAAACCTAGAAAGTTTCACGAGCTATTCGTGTTGAGGGCAGCAGAGCAGGGGGAAGGGATGCAGCCTAAAGTGCGTCGAATCTAGTGAAAACAGAAAACAGTCCAAAGCTGACGGGCAGTACCAAATCTTTAGCCAGAACTTCCGCTTCATAGGCTGAACCGACGATGCTCAATCTGTACAAAACGTTGAAATAGCCCTGGACATTGTACAACACCAACAACATCGAAATGCATATTCATCATTCCCATCAAATCAGACACTGTCAAAAAACACCCAGCTACAATTTTCCCTTTACTTTCTGCTCGTCCTTGACCTTGATCGCAAAGTTGGGGTCCTCGCTCTCGACATAGGCTTGATCAATCTGCTTCCTGAAGTGCTTCGCAGCGACTTGCCTAGGGTGTCAGCTCTGACTCCCTTGAATGTGAGGAGCAACATACCTCTTGACCTTCAGTGTGGGTGTGAGAAGATGCTCGGCGAAAGGCTTGACTGTAACATGCAAACCCTTAATCATCTCGAATCTGGTCGTCAGCGAAGCCACGAGAGAAGTGGATTGACTGACCCGTTGAGCCGGTTCTTCTTTGCAACCTGAGTCAGACCCTTCAAGATCTCTTTCCTGATTCGAGGGTCTACGATAGCCTCCTCCAGACTCGCCAGGTCGGTAGCGGAAACAGACTTGCCAGATACCTTCTTGACCAGACCCGAAGCTTGTACGGGGTCGAGGACGGCAACAGCGACGATGGACGGTTGGGTAGAATCTCCGTGAACGAGCAGAGTAGCGAAGAGAGGGTCGAGGGCGAACATCCCCTCCAGCTTTTCAAGCGCAACATATTCACTAATGGTCAGCTTCCAGAGCTGAAACATGAACCAGCTGGAATTACCCTTGACTGAGCTTGACGACATTTTTGACTCGGTCGACAATTCTAATTCGCCCGGCAGCGTCAATCTCCCCGATACTGTCGGTCAAAATTGGGTCCTAGTTACATAAGCTGAAGGCTTACTCTCCAGTGTGTAGCCATCCATCCTTGTCAAGGAGCTTGGCGGTGTTTTCTGGATCATGCAAGTATCCTGGAACGATGTTGGGTCCCTTCAGGCAGAGTCTAAAGTCGTCAACAGTGTCTTCATTCAACAGCCAGCTACTCACTCTCCCCTTGGGTAAGGTTTGTCGTTACTGGTATACTGACCAGTCAGCTTCCACTCGACTTGCCAGGATCAGAAAAGAAGCTCACTCCCATCTCGGGTACATCGACAACCTTGGCATCATTACAAGGCTGGATACCACCGCAAGTACCGACTGCCTCGACATCCCATGGGATACTGCATCATCAGCATGAGTCCGCACAGGAGCTTATGGGACGCACCCTCGACTACATGTTCCGATAGTCTGTAAATGAGCTGAGTTCAACTTATTTGTACGAATAGCTTACCTCGGTCATTCCGTAACCCTGGATAGCTTCGCAGGAGAAACAGATCTTGAGGATCTCGTGGACTTCAGGAGTGAGAGGAGCAGCACCGGACGAGATGTATCTGACGTTTCCACCAAGCAAATTTCGAATCTACTATCAACACGGAGCGAACATGGGTGACTAGACCAACCTTTCGGAAGACTAAAGCATCGTAGACCCTGTGGGTGACCTGCCCAGTTGTCCTCCAATTGTGGAGTTTGGCATCGACAGCTTTCTTGAGCAGGGCACCTTTGAGACCGCCGGCAGCAAGCTGGGTCTTGATGGCAGCGTTGATTCTAATTCGTCAGATGATGACCCTCACTCGGTCCGTTTGACTTACCGATTCCAGACTCGAGGGACCCCAGCCATGAACTCGGGCTTGATCAATTGAGCATCGTCAAGGAGTCGCATAGTGTCTCCAGTAGTGTATCCAATGGTACCACCTCCGTTCATCACTAGAACTTCCAAGAATCGCTAGCAAGGTCAGCTATGGCCAGGCCTAATTTTCGACAGCTCACTTCGTAGCTAGACAATCAGCTTACGATCCTGCACACACGGCAGCAACTCACATATGACTGAGAGGCATGAAAGCCAAGAATCGCCACTCCTCGTCCCCAGTGAAGCCATCAGTAACACCCAGACCGTTTGAAATGACAGCCTGAGTGATGTTGTGCATAGTCAGAACGACTCCTTTGGGGTCACCTAGAACGTTAGCTAGAGTCTCAGACGGTACCGCCGAGACACACCAGTTGTTCCACTGGTATAACTGATACTAGCGACTCGATGCTGATCAAGTTCTGGCTCGCCATGGACACCCTTAACTGGTCCCGGGTCTACTCTGATCCCGTCTTCAGCTCCCCAGGCTTCTAGTTCGTCAAAGCTGAGCAATTCGATTCCGACATGGCTTGCCCACTCGGTGTAGACTTTTCTCTCAGCGTCGGAAAGGACGTCAATGGTGACGATGACTCGTAATGTTGGGCAGTGTGGGACAATCTTCAACAATGACGTTAGATGATTCGCGGTTGAGAAGATGATGGACAAAGGACAATGATTTGTACTGAATTGATCAGTGTTCGGTATGATACGCTAAATGTGCAAGAGACTTACATGTATTTGGCGACATCCGGGCCCAGAGTCTCGTAGAGACTGACTCCGACAAGCCCATAAGCCTGACAAGCCAAATCTACAACCTGCCATTCTTCCCTATTGGCACTCCAGGTTCCCACTCCCCAACCTCGTCTGGCACCCGCTTTGGCCCTGTTGCTTGAACCGTAATGAGGTACGCCAGGATGAGTGATCTCAGGAGGAGTAGGTCCAGGAATAGTAGGGGTCTTCAGTCGACCTTCTCGCTCGAGACCGAGAAGAGCGGATCCAATGGCGTTTCGTCGAGTTTGAAGTGTCTTGTAACTGGTCGCTTGGAGAGCTGAGGAGTACTGAATCGGGTTGGTGTTGGGAATAGGGACGATCTTAAGCATGACAGCTCGATGGGGGTACTTTGCGACGGCTGTGATACATCAGCAATAAGCGTATTATGAGAAAAATGTATATACTCACCCTGATCAAAGACTTCACATAGGGAGCGGGGTTCATCCTCCCTGGTCAACCTAGTCCGATCCCACAAGTCTACTCATCAATCTCCGTACCTCGTTTCATAGATGGTGACTCACTACAGGTCCACTCTCCACTTTGACCATCTTTCTTGGTTCCAGGACGTTCCTACAGATCAGTCCTGCGCACTGACCGGCTCGGCTATTCACTCACGACCGCCTGTTTGTTCAGGTCGAGACCTTCTGGGTATGGCTCCAAGGGCATCGTGATATTACTCTATCTTTATTTAAATCTCTGCTCGCACGGGTGAGATGTAATCCTTAGGACGCACTGGAGGTTCACGAATGAAAGGCAGAGACTTGAACCACCCTTCGAAGCACAATGAGGTTAATTCAAACAAACCCGGCAACTAATTTACCGACGCCACGCCCTAGGTCCGAGCTTTTGCTTCTCTCCGTCTTATACCCTGGATATACGGCACACGAAGTCAACAGTTGTGGCAGCATAAATTTAATATCATGACCTGCATAGATACTCTTAGATCTGTGTACGAAAGAGGGACAGCACAGCACTTCACTACGACCATTAGTCTTTATTCTAATCGCTCATCGTGAATGAGCTCTACTCTAGCCTCCTGTTGTCCCTTCCAAACCTTTGCCGGATCATTGTATCGCGCAACCTCCTCTCTGACATCGGTAATCATATCAGATGGCCCACTGACATATACAGTCGTAGCGCCCTTGTCGGTCGATGAGACAAAGTCTCTCACTACAGAAGCAAGATCAGGTCGGTGATGCGGTTCCTTCTCGGAGAATTCGGTGGTAGGAGTTTGGAGAGGGAGACTCTTGTCGTCTTCGGAATTGGATTCAGTATTGACATTGGAGAGTGATAGAGGATCTCGAGTAGTGACGATCGTGATCTTGACTCGGTCGGTAGCTCGCAGCAGATCGAGTTCACGAGCGATCCATTTTCTATCGCGATCGTGTCGGATTACCCAAACAAGTTCAAGGGCACCGGTCGTAGTCGAGTTGGCCAATTCAAGGAGGACAGGCAAGACAAAGGTGACACCTGTACCGCCAGAAATGCAGAGGACGTTACAATCGTCTTCGAGCTTTTCAGTGACGCTTTGACCATAAGGACCGGTCAGAATGACTGGAAGGCTGGGAAGAACGGAATCGGCGATACGCTTGGTTTCACCCTTCTTGCCTCGAAAGAGGTACGATTGTCGAGGACCAGAAACAGATAGGGGAGTGAACGGATGCGATTGCCAGAATCCCTTATCGGCGAAAGTGACGTAGAAATGTTGACCAGTTGACCATCTGACTTGGGACGTGAAATCGAGGCGAACAATCTCTTCATCGAAGTGGGTGACTTTAGCATCGATAGTCTTGAACAATCCTTTACCATCTGGCATGATTTGATAGTGAATGAGAGCAGATCGACCGAGTCGGATTCCCCTATCCAGACCCCAGAGTAAGATAGATGGGATGAGGAAACATTGAAGACCGGACCAATGACCGATAGCAGCGCCGATGTAGATCATGGCGAGAACCCAGTGTGCTTTTCGGAAGAATTCGTAGCCGAATCGGCGTTGAGCCCATCGGGTACTCAAACCCCATAGCAGACAGAGGATGATCATGGTAACAATTCCCCAGATCATGTAAGGTTGCGTGATCCATTCAACCGCAACCTTCGGCTGAGGTTGGTATAACTTGATCTCGATGATGCACCATCCGATGGTGTGTAGGGCAGATTGAAGGAAGATGATGTGTCCAAGCCATCGGTGTAGGAAGTTGAAGTGGTGATAGGGTAAACCGGTAATGACTGACAAGAGGGATTCTCGACTAGCAAGCAAGATCGATAGTGGAGTGAGTGCGTAAGCGATAACACCAATTCGGTCCGACCACGGTCCAAGACTTGAGCGAGTGTTGTAGACGCCTGGCGAAGCTTTAACGGGGGTAATCCAGATTTTGTAGCCGATACCAGCAAAAGTGAAAATCGAGAGGTAGCCAATGAGGATGGCTAGTACGAGGACTTGCAGTCGAGTAGTACGTCCAAAAAGCCATCGACCCATCTTGAACTCGGGAAGGAGGTATCGATTGGAAACAGAAGATGCCGTTCGCGATACTTTGGTACTCGACATTCGATGGAAGAGAGCCCAGAAGAAGAGGACACCGATGACAGTAGTCCAAAAGATACCGACATAGATCATACCTCGATCATGAGCACCATAGACTTCGTCCAGATACTCGCAAGAGCCAACATCGTTTTTGCATGGTACTTGTCGGTCGGCATATCCCCAATGATGCGTTACGTTCCCACCATCGGAAAAGTCTTGAATATGTCTGGCTTCCATTATGTGGATAATGATAGGATAGCAGAACGATATATGAGATGGAGCATTAGTATATAAGGAAAAGTAGTAAAAGACCCCCGAAGCCAGTCAGCGTTTCAATTGTGTTTGCCGAGAGATTGTAGAAATGGCTTAAAGGAAGCTTAAAATGGCCTCAACTTGTTGCGCGTATTTAAGCATACACAGATCTAAGGCACAAAGTGATCGACAATACCAAATGGCTCTCTGCTCTTGCCCTCTCTGTTTCAAGCGGAGGTTGCCGCTGCTTTGGAAACCTCAACTTTGAGAGGCCTTATTGGATTCAGGGTCAGTCTCTTAGCCCTCCTTTTGGATTCTCGGCCAGAAATACAAGGACCCACCTTGACGACCAGGTCATGGAGCGTCCAAAATACCTTTAGTCTACTTACCGTCTCTCATCGTCTTTTCCATTCCCGACATCTCGCCGTCTTTCCCAACTACAAACTCGATTGCAACCCACTTGACATCATGGACATGAGCTCAATGACCGGCGATGCTGCCCTCTGTGAGGTCAGTATGCTCTGGAACTGGACCACAATCAACGCATGTATGTGTTCTCTTCCCAGTCTCTGAGACCGTTCTGACATGCAGGTTTCTTTTCGGCAGGCTGGCGAATCCAGAATAAAGGCATGTTCGCAGCATCATGTATAGGTATCGCCGGTATCGCTATAATCCTAGAAGCCATGCGACGGATCTCCCGAGACTACGACAACTATGCGCTCAAACAACTATCAGCAGCCAACGCTAATCGAAAAGTCCCACAATCTACCCCAATGAAAGCTACCGCATTGCAACAATTGATCAGAGCGATCTTGCACACCATCGTATTCGGACTTGGTTACATCCTCATGCTCCTCGCCATGTACTATAATGGCTATATCATCATCTCGATCTTACTCGGTACTGGTATCGGGAAGTTCTTCTGTGATTGGTTGACGATCGGCCAGACCGCGGCGGAAAGCGTAGATGATTGCCCGACTGCTTGTTGTGGATAGAATGAGGAGGCGATGTTAGTAGGTAGCAAGTAGATGTCTTCCTATATGCTTGATGTATTTCACGATAACGCCACTTTACGAGATTGATCTTGAGGTGAGCTCTTGATGAGACGCTCATCCCACCGCTGGCGGTGTATGCTGAATGAGATGTGCATCGCTGCTGACTACCGTCCAGACCTCGCTTTCGGGATCATCTCAAGGGCTTCGATGCGCCTTGAAGACTCGGAATGTTCGGCGCTCGTCAGGGCGATGACTGACCAGTCAAGCGATAGCATCGACGCCGAATAGCCCAAGCCCGAAGTAAAGCTTGCACCCGACTTGGCACTACCCAGAGGACCCACGCTTTGATCTCAGCTCGGCCACACACAGCTCGAGACAGGTACGAGACCTCCTCATCCCCACAAGCCAAGCACGAAGAAGCTTCATTGACTCTCCTTTTATGATGGTCAAGGCGTATTGACCTCTCAACAGCGCCTCGGCGCCACAAACGTAGGGGCAACATTACGCCGGCCGGCTCCGGCTCCGGGGTGGCAGTGGGTTACCGGGTAATTTTGTGGGCAATTTCACGATACTTTTATGCTTGGCGATCGAGGAGTGGGGGTGAATCGAGAAGAGGAGGAGTGAAGAGAGCGATTGGCAATGAGCGGTATATACCTACCCCGGACGGATGAGTTGCCCCGGGTGGACATGGTGGATATTCACCGATACCTGACCCGACTAATATATCCCGACGTGAGAAGATCAGCCCCAATCTCTCGAGAATATCACACAGTCGATTGATCGATTGACATCATGGCTCAACCTCCGACTATCACGTCGAACGATGATATCCGACCCGTTGTGTCTCATAACGGTCAAGTCGACGATAAGGCCGATATCGAAATGAACGAATTCAGCAAGGAAATAGCAGATGATGTTATCATGAAGTCGCCTTTTGAGGATCTTAGCTGGAAGAGGACATGGGTGGTATTCAGGAAAGCAGCCGCCATGTGTCTCTTCGCTTCCTTCTCAGCCGCTGCCGAGTGAGCTACATCGTTGCACGGTCTTGCGAATGGAGGAGCTGATGAGGTAGCGGGTACCAGATTGCTTTGACCGGTTCCATCATTGCTAACCAGGGATTTGTAAAGCAATACGGAACCGCTCTTAACCCTACAACAGGGGCCGTCATTCTCGACAAGGATGTCCTAGCCGCTTGGGGAGGGATCCAAAGTGCTGGACAAGGACTCGGCATGTTGACACAGCATTTGTCAGTGCCCCTCAACATGATTACACGAGACAAGCTGATATCAAGTATCGCAGATCGATTTGGTCGAAAAGTCGCCTTCTACACTCTATGGGTCTCGCTAGTCATTGCAGTAGCACTCCAGTCATTCGGTCGAACATGGCAAACATGGCTAGTTGCAAAGTTGTTCTCAGGCTTCGGAGTCGGCTCAGTTCAGTTCATGACTGGGATGTACATGACTGAGATCGCTCCTTCGAGAATTCGAGGATTCTTGCTCATCTTCTATTCGGCTTGGTATGGTATCGGTCAACTTTGCGCTTCGCTAGCTTTAAAAGTGAGCAATGATGCGAGACCTTTGGATTACCTTACGCCAATCTACACCGAGTGGGCCATGATTGTGAGTACTGTCCCCCCACCTGGTTCAAGCCTATACTGACAGACAGGGAATCATGGCTGGTGTCTACCTCTTTATCCCCGAGTCGCCATACTGGTGTGCCAATCGCGAGCGCCACGAACAAGGCCGAAAGGTCATGGCTCGCCTGAACGGAGCCATTGCAGGATACGACGTCGACTACCATTACAACATTATCCGACTTACGGTCGAAAAGGAGAAATCATATCAGAAGCAACTCGATGGCGATTCAAAAGGATTCCTTCAAGAACTCGCCAACGTAAAAGAAGTCTTTATTGGAGTGAACGGATTCCGAACGTTGATTGCTTTCTGGCCCGCGTTCGTTCAGCAAATCAGTGGTCTAGCGGTCCTCTCGAGTTACTCCTCCTACTTTGCTCGAGTTGCTGGATTTGCCGACCCATTCCTCTTCTCGCTTCTTCTCGCCCTCGTCGCCCTGGCATGTACAGTCGTTGAAGCTAGCTTGATCGATTTAATTGGTCGTCGATCTTTATTCTTGATTGGAGCTGTCTCGGTCTGGATGATGTGTATGGTTGTGGGAGGTCTTGGATTGATAGCAGAGGCAAATAGGACATACTCCATCAATCAACTCATTGTACGTCTCTACATCACTTCGCGACTCATTGCTGACGTCCAGCTATTCTTCTCATTGATGTGGAGAATGGGATCAACTCTACTCGGCAATCTCGGATGGGCGTTTGTAGCGGAAACAGGATCATCCCGACTTCGAGCCAAAACAGCAGGTATAGCTGCCGCCGGCGGTGTCTGCTTAGGATTGGTATTCAATACCACCGTCCCATATATGTTGAATGAGACCGGCGCAAATTGGGGTATCAAGACCGCTTTCCTCTTTGCTGGTCTCTCGGCACCGGTCGTGGCTGCATCATTCTTCATCATTCCCGATACTTCCAAGTAAGCCTCTCGTTCTTGCCTTACCAGCTTCCTGCTGACCTTTCTCAGGAGGACACCGGCTGAGCTAGACGAAATGTTTAGAAAGAAAGTTAGACCTTGGAGATTTAGGAAATATGTTACTGATGCCAAGAAGGCATTAGAGGCGGAGAAGCTACGTACCGGAGAAACCGATCCATCCAGGCTGCAAAATCAGCAGCAGTAGGGGGCGGTGATTGGTGTCCTTTCGATTGGGTGAGAACTTGGAACGTATGTTGGACAATGTACACATAATATTGCTGCGGTGGATGGCGTATGAGGAGCATGCAGGGCTTTCGTGGCATTGGAGTTGTTCCCAGACCCGCTCACTGTTTGCGAGTGGTTATGTTGCCACCTAAGTCAACGGCATTATCGATATATACGCTTTTATCGCCGAGCCTCATCGATCCTCAACGATGTTCAGTAAACTTCGATGAGTCCACGCCCAGTCAGGACAACGGGAATACCGATAAATGGTCGATATAACGCCGAAGGGTCCTTTGGCTGATGATAGATTTGGACGTGCATAGACGTGAACAACAACATATAGTTGATATGAGTACAATCGAGAACTTGAAAGTTGTTTCTATATATGCCAAGAACCGCTCGCTTCCATATTACCCGTGTATCAAAATACGACCCCTCTTCTCGTGGATGTCTCATCTCAACAAGGCTATGCCGCCTTGATGGATTGCCCTAACCTGACCGCGTTCGATTTCCTCCTAGATTTAGGCCCAGGTATTGGGACACTCAGCAGTTTCCTTGATTCCCAAGCTCCACAAACGTGTCTTTCGTCAGCCTCAATCCAAATCATGTTGATATCAAGACTCACCTCTTCCCATTGCCAGCCTTCTTCTCGTCGACTCTACAGGACCTCGAACAGAAAGTCAAATTACATCTTGGGCATTCTGGAAAATTCAATCCCTTTGCAGAGCACACTCCACAAATAACATTTTTCGTTAATGCAGATCGTAGTTCTGCAGCTGCCAATTCTGGGTCGATGGTACATATTGAATCGGATTCCGAAGGTTCAAAAGGCAGTCGACGACGTGGTTTGGCTGGTGTTTCAAGAGTAGAATTGTTACTGTTATGTGGAGTTGGGGCGATTGTGTTGATATCCGGCGGAGGTAGAGTATCAGGAGGTGCAGATTCCTCCTGGGCTCTGCTCTGTAGCGTCGCTGAACGGGATTGGGTTGATGATGGTTCCTCGTAGATGACAGGAGTTTCCTCAAGTACACTTTCCGGAATTTCCGATTCCGCATCATTTGTTGTTGAAGACATCAGTGACCAAGAGGACAACTTTGGCCACCAAGTCTGAGAATGATCCTTCACAGGTCCGATTGATGTAGCTCGTATGCGTCTCAAGGAGCTGACAGCTACCGAGTCGCTTGAGCGTGGCGCCAGTCGTTCTCGGGTTGCAGTATGTCCATCCAAGAACATTGAAGCCAAAGAAGCAGTCGACTTGCCAGAAGGCTGTAATCTAGCCGACATGGTTGACATGAACGAGAACCTTGATGCTGTCGAGGGTATACGGTTATGGGCCGGCCTGATCCGGGAAGATGGTTGAATGTGAGGGAACGGATATTCAGAATGAGGTGATAATGGGGTCGCGGTAGGGGGTGGGGAACGAAGGATGATGTCGAGCCGAGCCGCCGCTTGACGTACTAGTTCGTCGACTACATCCGTTCCAGTCTGGCCGAGGTGAACAACTTGGCGGAAATATGATTCAGACTCGATTTCCGACCCAGTCATCCCGAGCTGTATACATCAATACTGACCAGATACGACTAAACAACTTACGAGGTAGTTGACCATGACTGCGACTCCTACCCTGAGCTGCTCTGTCTTTCTTATTTCTTTCCCTTTGCCTTTACCCAGTGAACCGGTCCGTAGAATATCAAGATCATGAATAGCTTCCATGACCACTCCACCCAGATTCCAAGCGTTCCGGCGTTTCTGATGGTCTCCCTGAGGCTGCAGGCACGCTGGAAGCTGAGACGACGAGATCGGCGGAAGGGCCACAGGATCATGCGCCTGTATCTGACCGTGTCGGTATAGCGAGACGAGTGGGCTCATCAACTCGTACTGCATTATCAGCGCCTATGCACTCTGATTTCTGGAATGAGTGACTCACGAATAGCTTGAGCTGGTCATGTTCTGTTCGGCTACCTGAAGAAGGGCCCCTAGGTGTACTGCGATCGTCTTCGTAAGGGGTCTTTAGCAGTGTTGACTCAGTGACGTCGGAACTGCCATTCGAAGCGATGACGCTGGGTTCTTGAGCCGAAATGGATCCTCTCCTCGATGATGCACGTGTGCTAGGTGCACTTTGCTTGTCGCGTCTCGCATCTGGAGCGAAAGATAGCGAATCGTCATCATTGATACTGTTGTCGTGATTGCTAGTCTTCCGCGAATTAACACGAGACTTGGCCATTTCCTCCTCTACGAGCCATCCTAAACCGAGAACAAGCCATCCTCCTGCTACTCCCATACCTTCCACATCCCTGACTGCCCTTTTCCCATCTGTAGGAATCGCCCAGCCAACCGCTACTGGTTTTGCCGTCTGTACAGGAGATTCCGGAATGGGTGAAGTAGGAGGGGACCTGAATACAAAGTCGCGAAAGCGTGTCGTTGCGCTCTTGTTCTCGTTGCTGTCGTTGACGGTAGCAGGGGGAGGCTCGTTCGATGTGGATTCGCGTCGAATCAGTCCCGAGCCTCGTGTCAAGAGGTTTCCCAGCGCAAGACACGCTCCAGCAGATCGATGTGGTGGTAAAGCAGCGATAGTGTAGTGTTGCATGGCGATAGATGGCTGATGAGCAATCAGAGCCGTCTACCGTGATTAGTTTTTCTCATCCATATGAAACACCCTCATGACAAACGCCATGTCGTGTGACCAGTAATGACGTTCCTGTGTCATGTGTGTATAGGTGGATGTGTGTATGTCTGAGGTGAAGCAAAGGACTCACTTGAGCATCCCACATTAAGCTATCTTCATCAATCGCGTCTTCCGCCTCTTCGGCGTCTCCTACTTCTTCTTCATCCTCCTCATCTTCCTCCGCATCAGAATGATGGTCTTTGTAGGATGTACTGATCCCAAACAACCTCGCAAGATTGGCAAATGACCTGTTGCCCTTCACTGACTTCGGTAGAGGTAGGGCTGTTTGCTGACTGGTTGACAAAAGTGAGACATGATTGTTGTTGGAGTATGACCAAGATCCGTTGTTGGCCATTGGCGTTACGTTGCTGTCGCAACGGTTCGGAAAGGAGATAGACTATATGTCCAGAACGATGGAATAGGTGATGAACGGAGAAGTGGAATAATTCATGACACCTTATCACCTGTCGATATCTAAGACACAATTTCCGGTAGTAAGGGTATATGGAGGGTCAGGAACAGGTTAAACCGAATGGATTTTGCTAATTGGCGCATCCCATCTCACGCCTGTTTCACTCTATGAAGCGTCTAGAACAGTTTCAAAGTCAATCTGAAGCAATAAAATGATCGCACGGGCGACCTTCCTAGCCAATTGATGATCAGGTGGACTGTTCGGACGGAGTGGGCCGGTTTTCCCTTCGGCTTCTTCAGCAAGCGAGCCACTGCTCCACATGTTCCTCAGCCAAGAAGACTGTTTATAGCTCATTGATCGGCGGAAACGTGAGAATTCTTCAGAAGCGAGGTCGCTCAGGCGTCTATATGACCTCAGGTTCATGAAAGAGGCTTGCTCTCTCCCAGATAGAATTGAATATCACGATGCATGAACTTGACCATACCGAGGTCCGGATGTGAAGGTGCCACACCCCATATTACCCCACATACACGTGAAATGGCTGGACTTTGGACTCCGACTACTGGACCGTCAAACTCAACATTGATCAACCAGTAATGACGATCCGCAATTCCGGCGTGACTGTCCTTGTCGGGGTGGCAGTACTAGCCACATTGGCGTACGCATCCTCGGGCGATCGTAGTCCCACTTTTCAACAATGCCTGAAAGGCTGCAGGATCACTCATTGCGATCCATCACAACCTCCTATTCCGGCCCACCTTCGGGCTTTTGGATGGACATGCGAAGACAATTGTAGATACGAGTGTGGATATGCCTTCACTGATATGGTCAGAACAGGGAGCCGGTACCATCAATGTATGTCATCTCAATCTCCGACCGTCTGATCCGTGAAGATATCGTTTTCTGCCCAATACTGATGGTAGTTTATGGTAAATGGGCATTTTACCGTTTAGGACCTATTCAAGAACCATTCTCGGTCCTCATGTCGATCGGAAATTTCTGGGCTCATTGGCAAGGATTTAAGGATGTGAGGCGGAGGGTCGGTGGGGATAATCGCTTGAAGAAATGGTTGATCGCACTGGCGATTATCCAGATGAATACCTGGATTTGGAGCGCTGTCTTCCATACCAGAGGTGAGATCTCTACAGGCAGAGCTGGACGCCGAAGCTGACAACCAGACATACCGACGACTGAACGATTCGACTACTTCTCAGCGACCATCACAATCGCCTCATCCCTCTTGTTCACCATTGCCCGAACTTTGCTGCTTCAAACACCCAATAAGACTTCCCGACTCCTTCTACCAGTCTCGGCAGGTGTGATGTTCATCGTCTACTCACACTTCAGCTATCTCCTGTCATTCCCACTCGGTCAGTTCCCATACGGCTACCATACGAAATTCAACATTATCCTCGGAATGGTACACAACATCTTATGGATCTTATGGAGTTTACGATTTGTTGTCCGATTCCCTAAAATGCACGTTGGAACCAAGTATACATTTGAATACCCAAAGCCATATCCACCTCGCGACCCCCTTGATCGACCTCGCCAGAGGGATGGGATGACCCCGCTCGCTTTGGTGATTGTCATGACCGTAGCTATGTCTTTGGAGTTACTCGATTTCGCACCGATAGCTCGCATTATTGATGCTCATTCGTTATGGCACGCGGCAACAATCCCAATCGCTCTTGGTTGGTGGACGTTCCTGTGTAATGATGCCGTCGAGTTCGAAGGCAGTATCATGGGCAAGCCAGCGACAATCGTTGACGAGGTGGCACCGCTGTTGAATGGGTCTGGAAGACAAGCTGTCTCTCACCCGGAGCCGGTTGTACCCGCTCCCAAAACTCCAGACTATATCACCATAGCAGCAAATCAAGCAGGATCTAGCCGTCCGCGGGGTAGTATAGTCAAGGAGGACAGGCAGGACTAGCTAGAAGCGTGGTGGAATATATGCATACAACTTAAATAAGGTGACAAATTCACCTACTACTCCGGCCATATCTCACGCCATTGTAGTATCGTCGAGGCTTCGTGGCTGGACTGAGCATTATTGTGCTGCGTACCGTCCGAGGCACCCAGCTCGCCTGTGTACCCTGGAACAGGCTTATGTTCCTCATCAGTGGCGTCTCTCGACTTCGTGATGATCGAAGGCGCGGTGCATGAGGATATCCGTCGATGATTGGAAGGATTGATGACTGTCGGTACCGGTGGGTACGATGTCGTGCCCACACCACTCGAAGAAGCTCGAAGTTGGAAGACCTGGCCGAAGGTCTCGATCATCTCGACGATATCTCGCCAGTCTGTCATCTTCCCCGGACCTGACATTAGGAACGCCAGTCTAGATACTCACCTTCATCTCCACAAGCCAACATCCCGGCTCCTTGAGGGCCTGAAATCAAGTATCCCAATTTCTGCTCGAGGGATTGTAGGTGTTCGGCTGTGAATGGGTGAGCGTACATGTGGGTGTTCATTGCTGGACAGAGGATCACAGGGGTCGAAGGAGGTAGGGCTCGGAGTAGCGACAGCTGTCATAAGTATCCGATGAGATCGGTCTTCAAGCTAGACATACCGGCAGGTTGTCGCACATTCCGGCTGCTAGCTTCGCCAGGAAGTTGGCTGAGCATGGAGCAACAACGACGAGGTCCGCCCATCTTCTCAGCTACTGATCAGTGTACTGTGGTATATCGCGCCTGGGCACATACTTCGATATGCAATATCGGGTCTCCCAGTTTTGTCCAATCCTGGACCATCAGCTCGCGTCAGTACGCTGACTAGCGCACCTACACTCCACTCGTCACTATCTCGCCATACTCTCACACCATCATCTTCGCTTTTGCCATCCAGTCCATCACTACTGGCCCCGGAAGCAAGTCTGACCTGCTCATCCACCTGCTCTTGAGTATAGAAATGTGTCGAATTGTCAGTCCCGATAACCTGGACATCCACATTGTTGTTCTAGTCAGTCAGCCTATAGGCCGCTTGCAAACGATGCATACACACTTTTGACAGCGCTCCTACTATCAATGGCAGTTTCACACTGGCAACGCTCCCGCTCGTGATGATGACTACCCTAAAAATATGATCATAGTCGACCGGTTTGTAATTTGCCGAAATGAATGGTTTTCGAGCCTTTGCCCGGCGTCGAGGTGGTTTCATTGCCGGCTTGGAAGGACCAGCGACACCACTGGCGTTGATGATGTCGCTACCATGAGGTCCATTCTCTGCCCATGCGATACCCATTGTATAGGAATGATTCTTGGCAGTGACGAGTTGAGCCGGTTGATACATGATAGCCCCTTACCGACCCCCCTTATTCCATATTAATTTGCTTATTACCAATATTACTAAAAGTAGTAATTACTCGACGCGTCCGTGCATAAATCCAAACAAACGGGATACTGTAGGACCCTCGAAAAGTCAGCAGAACATCTAATTCATCATTCAATCAATCTTTTCAAATCACCTCCTATATTACACTCTTTACTTATATCATGTCGAAAATCAACCCCCTGGCCGCCTCGCTACCCCCACCAGGGCCTCTGTATACCTTGATCACTTCTACGTGGTCTGCGCTAGGTCTCCCAAAACCTTCCATTGAACATATTACATGGGTTCCCGGACAAAGCGCTATTTCGACCAACAAGGAGGTCGTCATCTGCATCGGAACTTACTTGTTGATCATCTTTGGTGGTCGTGAACTCATGCGGTAAGTCGGGACTTGGTGCTGTACAAGAGGATCCGAATGATGGGGGTCGTATTGGCAAAGCCGTCGAAGTGGTTTTAGACTCACTCTGCTGCGGTCGTGCCACGAGTGGGAATTGAGCGTTTGCGTGGCCGAGGGAGCGGAAGGGTGTGCTATCAAGGGCGGACCTGGGACTGGAAGGATGGCTTATAAAGGCGGCTGAAGGAGCATGACTCCGCTATTGCTATTTCTGGCATGTCGAGCATAACGCTGACCCCCCAGGTCGCGACCAGCTTTCAAGCTCACTACACTCTTTCAGATCCACAATTTGGTCCTCACCTCTGGATCTCTCGTTCTGCTACTCCTCATGCTAGAAGAAGTGTGAGTCTTGTCTCGCGAAGAAATGGCATTGCCTGACAATCTAGTATCCCCATGTACTTCAAGCAAGGATTGCTCTTCTCCATCTGCAACACCAAGGCCTTTACTGCTGTACGTAGCTTACGGAGCTTTCAGAGCCCACAGCTGATAGTCAGCGTCTCGTTACCTACTACATGATCAACTACTACATCAAATACGTCGAGCTCATTGACACTGTTTTCCTTGTTCTTAAGAAGAAGCCTCTTGGTGAGTCATTCAGCTCGAAATATCTCGGTCACACCTGACATCTAGCTTTCCTTCACGTCTTCCACCATGCCGCCACTGCCGTTCTCTGCTTCACTCAGCTCGAGGGCGAGACCTCTGTCGTAAGTTGCATGCCTTTGGAACAGGTTTGATCTGACTCTGTAGCAATGGGTTGTCATCTCCCTAAACTTGACCGTTCACGTCATTATGTGTAAGCTGCCTTTCACCCGTTGCGAGGACAAGCTGATGTGTAGACTACTACTACTACGCTACTGCCGGTGGTGCCCGAATCTGGGTAAGCTTGCGGCTCTCTCCTTTAGTTGTGCACGAGCTGACATCTTCAGTGGAAGAAGTACTTGACTACTCTACAAATTACCCAATTCGTCATTGATCTCTTCATCGTCTTCTTCGCTAGTAAGTTGTTTTCATCGACTCACTTTGAGCTCAAACTGACGACGAGCCTACTCTCACTTTGCCTACAAGTACAACTTCCCTAACATTGGTGATTGTGCCGGTTCCGAGGGTGCCGCACTATTCGGATGTGGTCTATTGAGCAGCTACCTCGTCCTCTTTATTGCGTAAGCTTCACCTGCCGTGAACCTCAGGGATGACGCTGATGATCAGTTTCTACAAGGCTACATACAAGAAGACTGGGTGAGCCAGATCGCCTATTCGGTCCGGTCTCTCAGCTGACATCATAGCGCAAAGGCAAAGAGCGCCCAGATCGCTGCTGAGAAGGTCACCAACGGATCAGGCCCTGCTGCTGGTACCCGAGGATCAAGCAAATCAAAGGTAAGCTTGGTCCAATTAAGTTGAGTGATCGCTGACGCAACCAAGTAGGTCGTAAAGACCGACAAGAAGGGTACTGTAATCATCACCGAGGAGTAGGGTGATTACAGTTGCGTAGGTGGGCGAGCGGGAGGAGAGGGGGAGGGGAGATGGGCAAACAGGAGAGGCGGTGCGGGGATGCAGCACAAAACACCAACTTATAAACGAAGGCGGGACGATTCATGGACATACATGGCATGGCATGACCCATTTGTCTCTTTTTTGGGGAAAAAAACACCATCTATACCCATCATCAATTGATTCAATGCATAGATATCACGGAACGCGGCTTGTGTTTGCATGATCAATGATAGGATACGACAATATACAACTTCTTTTCATCTATGTTCATGACATGGCAATATCGTCATCTGTCTCTTCTTTCTTGGTGTCTAAGTTGGTTTCGAAGGAGGGGGGCTGAACAGGGACTGGCGGTAGAGGACGAGTCACAAGAGGCGAATGGCTCTGGATTGGGAAAGGGGGCATTTCGTCACCTAATAGATCCATTTTAGGGAGGGGTTCGTTTCCGGGCGCGTGTAAATCTTCGATATGTTCGGCCTCACCTGCGGATAGGTGCGACGCAGCCGCATGGTCGTGAGATGGCGCCCGCGGTGTAGGACGGTCTCCTCGCGCTTCTGCAGCCAGATGTTGACGCTTCGATTCGGCACCGTATGGTTCCGCGCGGGAGGATTCGCGATCGTATAGAAGCTATAATGTCAAATCCTGTTCATCGCTTGATGAGTGACATACCGTGTATGGTCCTCCGTCCATGTACAATCCGGTCGAGTCGCTCGCCACAACAGACCAATCGACCTAAATGTATGAGCGTTTGTAGTGGCGTCATATCACGGAATCGACTTACAGGAGTCGCTTTGTGATCTTGAATCTTCCACCACTGATCCTCGGCACCGAGTAGGTACATGTACAGATGCCCTTGACCCATAAGCGCACCGTCGTGATATAGCACCGCTACAAGCCGATACTAGGTTGGTCAGCTTTGTCTTTTGAGCAAGGGAGAGCTGTGATCTCACAATGTGCTGATTATATTTGGGATCGTCCGTTTCAAATAAGCCACCTTCTGCTGCCGCTACCTCCAATTCCAGATCGATACGGAGTTCTTCGGCTTTGGCCTGTAGCTGTGCCAACGTCTTTTCCAGCTGGGTGATCAGTTGGGTCGCATTAATAATGGGTTCGTACCTTCTCCTTTACCTCTCTACGCTGCTCCTGATGCATCTCGTCCTTGCCTGGCGTTGTCTCGTAATGCTTGATCACACTGATCGTTAATATGCTGTCTCCTGAGTCGAAGAAGGTAGGTAGCTCACGATTTCAGGCTCGCCTCGATGTTTTTCCCCTGATTATTCAGCCTCACCCCATCGATATAACTCACATTATGTGTCGTTAGACGATCAATCTTGTCCTTCTGTCTGCGAGCATTTCCCTGCGCAACACTCGTCTTGGCCCTGATATTCATGGACCAAGCAACATTCTTGGTCATATACCGATCGATTACGATCTTCTGATCCAATCTCCACAGCTCCCTCTTTCCACTTGGAGACCAGCCGATCTGGACTAGTAGGATATCGGAAATTTCCTTGATACTGTTAGACGAGCCATCCGACCAGAGGGCACTGGCCATCCCAGCGTGGATGTCCGATATGTTGGCATCACGGAGGAATGTGACATAGCTAGCACTTCGGTGTAGGTGGGATAGTTCAGATCGGAACAGCCTGTCTCATGAATCTCTGTTGACAGGTAAGCCGTGGACTCACTGTGCAGGCGTCGGCTGATCCTCCTCGGCCCATTTGTCGAGTATATCTGAGGATGCCACGGCATATCGGTCCTCAGCATCGTGCAGTGTCGCTTCCCATACCTCTGGAACATGTATCAGCCCTCCGCACATCCGATGACCATCTCCACTCACCTCGTGCGCGTGGGAGCGGTGGGAGCTCATTGTGTTTCGATATGCTGCCAAATATGTTGGCGGCGACTTCGTCGACAGGCATAAAGCTGTCATCGGTATAGGCTTCACGCTGAACGATCTCAAATATATAGTTCGTGACTGCAAATCAGCAAACGAACCGATCAAATAAGACGCGAGCCTACCAGAGTCATCGCATGGAATAGCTTGAAGCTTCTGGGCCAAGGTCTTCATTCTTGGAATGGCGACGATCGCTTGAAGCAGATGGGCAGTAGCCGCCGCTCTTCCAGACTCGGAGTATAGGATCATGGGGCTGAGCATCAGCTCATGACAATTGGATGATCGCAATGAGTCACGTTTGTCCTATTCGAGGTACTTGCTCCGGCTCAATGAGATTGGGTGGGAGGGAGGCATTTGAGTGGAAGCTAGCAGTCATCAATGAATCGGCAATGGCTTTCTCCATATCCTCCTCCTCTTTCGTCCTGGAAGGTGCTCGCTGGGATGTTAGCAGGGCATTCTGGTGTGAGACCGAATGATGAACTCACGTCTGTCAAAGAGGTTGGCATGAGAGCCAGGCTGTTTGCAGCTCCTTCCTCCCGTGGTCCATATGGACTTTGAGCCCGAGATGGCTCTTCACCTTGTCTACTGATGTCTCCACATTTTTCGGTAGGACTAGGGGGAGGAGCAGTCGCTCTCACACTCCTTTCTCTATCCGGCCGTGCATCGTCATATTCTGGTGGATCCGGCTCTGACGGAGCGTCGACAGACATAGCCAACGCCCTCTGTAGATCATCATCCTCGTCTTCATCCGGCTGAGTCG
Source organism: Cryptococcus sp. GC_Crypt_2 (assembly GCA_026538405.1). Taxonomy (NCBI): domain Eukaryota; kingdom Fungi; phylum Basidiomycota; class Tremellomycetes; order Tremellales; family Cryptococcaceae; genus Cryptococcus; species Cryptococcus sp. GC_Crypt_2. The sequence continues at coordinate 63,867 of JALPCC010000044.1, read as the reverse complement.
TCAAGTCATGTACGTGAGGTTCGTGAAATGGGTTTGTTGAATTAAGTGTATTTTTATCAACAGTATTGGTATTCAAGTTGGAATTGCGGAATGGATTCTTGTCTCCAAATGCTAGAGGTTGAGGTGGTGCAGGTTCCGGACTGAGGGGTAATCGCAGAGGTCGTGAGGGTAATGGAGGGGACTTGACAGTAGGAGGGGACCGGACTGAATTGTCGGATGTATGGCTGGCTACTTCATGATGCTCCACTGTTTTGTCAGCTGCAGATACTCACGTCCACCCTGATGCATACCGGTAGTTCCTGCCTTAGCATAATCGGGTGGTGGGGGCACTGGTCGTGCAGGTTTTGAGATGGCGGCTACCTGATCCTGTTCTGGAGACCACTGTTCGTCAGCGACTATAAGAGTATGACAGATGTGCGGCTTACATTTGCCCCATCCCCGAAACACCAATTGACAGCTGCATCGGAATGCGTGAACCGGACAGCTGCTGCTCGAGCTAGAGTCGAGTCAATGCCCATGTCCACAAGGGAGCGAAAGACATTATCATCTACCGACATGGTCAGACAAGTGACTATGTAGGTATTGATGCGTCGGTGTAGGGCTGAAAGTTGTTGATGGGTGACAGACAAGAATCAATGTTCAGGTTGAAGATGATGATGACGGAATTCATTACGATATTTTGGCACTCCTATTCTCTCCATCTCCTTAATTTATCACTATACATACCGCACATCACGATGTCAGCAGTCGCAGGTCCATCCACTAAACCCGTCATTCCGTTCTACTGTGAGGTCTGCACTCTGCCAACCGAGTACTGCGAGTTTGGACCCTCGTTTACGAAATGCAAAACTTGGCTCGAGAGTGAGGACAAGGGAGAATTCGACCGCCTTTGGGGTGAAGGTATGTCGTGGTTTCACATTACGCAACGCAGAGCTGATGTATAGGATCACTAGCTGGCAGGATGGGTACCTTGTCCATGGATAAGCAGGAAAAGTTGGAGAAGGATGCTGTCAAAGCAGAGAAGAAGGCAGATAAAAAGGCAGAGGCAGAGCAGAAAAAGAAGGAGGTAAGTCCTCCTTACTCTCCTACCGCTTCATGCTCGCACTACTAATGATCAGGCTGCAAAGGTGAGACTCGACATTGGTCTAGTATCAATGTACAAAAGCTGATGACAGATCACAATCAAACGATCAGAAAGGACCAAACGAAAACATCAAACTCACGTCCACGGCCTCGAGCTCTTCGGTGTAGATCTCAAGAAAGCAGCAAAGCAGTTCGCAAGCAAGTTCGCAACGGGTAGTAGTGTCTCTAAAAATCCACAGGGTGAGGATGAGATTGTCATCCAAGGAGATGTGGGAGACGATATCGTTCGTTCATTTTGCTTTTACTGGGTTCACTTGTGCTGATAATACAGGTGGAGATGATTCGGGCACAGGCAGGAGCGCTGAAAGGTGCACCGGTAGATCAGATAGTGAGAGTGAGTCAGGATGCGGGAGCTGATCGTCACAAAGCTAACGTGCAGGTCGAGGAGAAGAAGAAGAAGGCAGAGGCCGAAGTCGTCTGAAGCATCTACCTCACCGTCCTTCCACATGCAATACACATCTGCACGCGATAACTCGTGTCTGAGGGCTGGTCTGGTCCCCATCACTGGATATCAATATGCTGTAGCGCGGTATAACTCCAGTCTATACGGACAGCCGTCCGAGTTCGAGCAGTGTAAGACGACGATGGCATCTGCGCGACTGGGCGACATTGAGTGCGCTCTCCTGTATGCTCTAAGATGAATTCCCGAGATGTTGCGGGGACGGTTATGGAACTGTCGGTAGTTGCAATCTTGACTTTGACGTAGAAACGGAGGAATCAAGCTCACGATCCTTGTAGTTCCCTTGCAGCTCAGAATTGATGGTCAATTCGCTATCGAGCACCATCCTTTGACTCTCAGGTGTTACTTTAGCGCTTTTATGTGCACGCCTCGTGATGATCGGTACCCGCAATATCAGTGCAATGTTGATTCCGGGATGACTATACTTCGGACCACTTGCCGGCACCTCTCTGGACATGCTCGTCCCGGACTCGTCTCCCTGCCCATTCTGTACTCTATAGCGAAGTCATGAGCTTCATCCAGCCCTCTGCAACTTGCATTATAAGCCTCTCGCCGCATATAGCCTACTCTCCCCCTCGCCCGTTATCGGTCTCCGGCGTGTTTGCCGGGTCAGATTGTTTATAACCGACCGAAGTTCACTCGAGATGAGCATCCCCGGCTCACGATATTTCTCAAGATGGTCAGTCTTCCAACCATGCAGGAGCTGATCTCAGAGCGCTACTATCACTGTCTATGACCCTACGACCTCTTCAGAGGCCCTGCATCAGCTCTGGGAGTCAACGATCGCAGCTACCTATCCACCTTATTCCCTACCGGCCGAGAAATTCAATTCTTTGATCACTACCCCCCTCACTCGGGTCTTTGTCGCCCATAGCAACGGCGAGCTCTCAGGACTGGCGATCACCTACTTGATAAGATCAGGATCGCAATGGAACGAAGCTCAGGCATACCATAAAGGTGCCCTTGCAGCCTTGATAGTCGACCCTAAACATCGGAATACCGGTATTGGATCTGCTCTTCATACTCACGCACTAGACTACTTGACTGAAAAAGTCAAAGAGTCCTTCAAACTCGCCTCGCCCGAACCCGAGAAATCCCAAATCCAGCTCGGGTCCACATTTCCGAGGATCTTTCCCGGTGTACCCGAAGGACCTGGCTTTGACGAGGCGAGATCATGGTTTGGCAAGAGGGGATGGAAGTTCGGGGATAAGAAGTCCATTGATCTATATCAGTCACTACCTCCTAGTCAAGGTGTTGATCTGGAGGGAGCGATGATGAAGGCGAAGAATGGCGGATTCACGTTCGGAGAACCGAGAGATGAAGATGTGGAGAAGCTGTATCAGCTACAGAAGGATAATTTCGATAGCTATACTGTGAGGTTTGTTCTGGGGGAGTGAAGGGTAGATCACGAAGCTGGAGCTTACCAATAGGGATGGCCGGACATGTTTCCCGCATTGGTCAAGGCAGGTCGGAAAGAGGACATCCACGTTGTTTGGAATAAAGAGGGAGAAATAGTGGGCGCAACAGTCGTCGCCTTGCCGACAGGCGGTAGAGAAGGACCAATGCATCAATCTCTAGCTTGGCCAATGACGTTGGGTGGGTACACGATCTCCCAATTAAGCTGTGCTGACATCAGGCTCATCCTGCGGCATCATCGCCTGTGTTGGTGTAGCGAGCTCAACAAGAGGGTCGGGCGCAGGAGTGGCTATGGTCGCTGCCGCTACTCAGAACCTGATTGATCGAGGGGCAGATGGGTGTTTCATCGATTGGGTAGATATGGACGGTTTCTATGAGAAATGCGGATACAAGAAATGGGAGAAGGCGTATTATGGTGCTTGGCTGTGAGTCGACTCTTTGCCTCAAGGCCGTAAGCTGACCTGATAGAGATGTGAAGAACGAGCAGTAATTTCATCATTGCCTCCATTATTTCACCCTACGCATACAATCTACCAGCTACCTAATTCCCTTATTGCTTACCCTCTGGCTTTCCAGTCCCCGTACCCTCCTCCACTGAGCTCTGAGAAGACCCTCCCTCACCCTCCCTGACGACCACCGAGTCAGACCTGGCCTTCTTGTTGAACATGGGCAACTCGATAGGTTGGTGCATAAGTACCATGGGGATACCCAGGATCAAGCCACCAATGATGTTACCGATCAAAGATGGGATCATGGAGTGCCCAATGTATCGGCCAACACTGACGTCGGCGCCGTTGATCATACCGATTGGGATGTAAAACATGTTGACGATCACATGCTCGAACCCGAGGAAGACGAAAGCCATGATAGGGAAATGAAGGACGGCGACTTTGGAAATGGTATCCCGAGCATGTGCTGAGAGCCATATGGCGATACAGACTGACATCAGACCTCTTCGCAAACTTATCACTCGAGAGACTCGACTTACCTAGGAAGTTACAGCCAATACCTCGAAGCAGACAAGCTCCCCAGTCTTGGGAGGTCTTGGCGACCGCAACGCTTTTGGAAAGAGTGACCATGTAAGCGGGTGCGTACAAGTCTGAGTAGTGTGCTGCTTGGTCAGCTATAGTCAGGCGCATCAGAGCTGAAAGAACGGACCAAGGAAGGCGACGAATGACAGGGCACCAGCGAGATTGCCAAAGAAGACGATGATCCAGTTGACGGGCAACTCCCACAACTTGGTCTTCTTTTTCAAGCAAGTCATACCTACCAACATGAAGTTCGCAGTGCAGAGGTCCTGGCCGGTGAGGACAAGCATGATGAGGCCAATCGGGAAAAAGGTCGCAGCGAGAAGATTGATCAATCCTGGATAATTGGTTCGCAGATCTCCAGATCCACCTTGAATCAATTGAACGACCATGGCTCCGAAGCATAGCTTGGAAGTCAGCAGGAGGACAATGATGAGTTGTCGGGTACTCACGATCCATCCTGCCATCCAGGATTTACCGATTGTTGTGATGTAGCCTTGTCGGCATTTCTTTACACCCATACCCAGGAGGACTGATGTCAGGTACGTTCATCTTCTGGTCAAGTGAGTGTTTACCATTGGTCGCTTCAGGTGGGGTCAGAGTCTCCATGGTGTAGTTGGCACTTAGTGATGACTACGAATAAGATGGGTGTAGTACGCTGCGGAGCTGCTGAATACTAACGCCCCGATGGTACGGTATATATGCTAAGTCAATATACCATCCACATCAGCCTCACTTGATTGCAATGGTATACCTCCTATCTGCATGCCATGAACTCTATCTGTAGCCAATGAAATCACTAATCCAAGCGTGCCACGCAAACTGCTCACTTTGTAGGGATCTTGGCTGACATTTTAGTGGAATCCCTTATCTCTCTCCTTTTGAGGGGTTCATTCCTCTGGAATCACCTGATGCCCCACGGTGTTTGCCGACTCCTGACCTTGGGAACCGGGTCAGCACACAACCACAACTGATGCCGGCCATCGGCATGTATCGTTTGGATACGAGCGTACCAAAAGCCGTCTGTATCTGTGTGAAAGAGATCGGAATTTTGTGCGAAAATTGGGAATTTGGCGGGGTCACCTCATTTCGGCTGGTATGATTGCAGATACCGAGGCTTGTCTAAGTGTCCTATCCCCTCCCCCTCCCTCTGGCTGAGCACCTGACGCGTACTCCTGATTTTTGTGTGGAAAGGCCCCATGTGCGTGATGGTGGAGTTCAGGGTCGGGAAAGATAAGAGATAAGAGATTTTACCAAACGCCAAGACCATAGTTCCTAATTTAACTCCGATGTCATCCGTTGCTTTTATGCCTTATCCAACCCATCTCATTGGCCCATGGGCGCTGTATATGCTGACATGGATGCCCAAGATATCAAGGAATCTCTGCTGCCTGGCTTGGCAGGGTTATCGAAGTGGTTCCAAGAGAGCCAATTCAGTGAAATGTATTGCGATTGTTGGGCACTCAATACCGGATTGTGTCCAGTCCCTAGCAGTACAAACAGCTTATATACTTCTGCTGAGGATTAGTAGTCTCGAGACACACTCTTTACTACTACTATATCAGAAGCAGAGATGCCGGACGGATCGAGAGGGGGCTCGCGAAGCCGCTCGCGAATCCCCTCGAGGGACAGGCAGCAGATCATGGTGGTAGGCCTGGGTATGGTTGGAATAGGTCAGTCTCCAGGGGTTTGAATACAGCTAGAGCGGCTCTGACTACTTCAGCCTTCATTGAGAAGATGTTGACCCTTGATACCGCGGGACGATACTTTATCAGGACATGTGGAGAGGAGCCGATGGTAGCTTACAATCGAGTTGGACTGACTGGTGCGTGTCCCGCTCCACTCAGAAACCGCAGCTGATGAGGTAGAATACTTTCAGCATAGAAATATTGAAGATCTATACTTGAATGACGTAGGATGGTACGCGAAACAAAATCCTGAACATTTCGCATTCCACATCGGTGAACAAGTACTCAGTATCGATACCGAGAAAAAGACTGTTCATACTTCCAAAAACAATACTTTCAGTTACGACATCCTAGTCCTTGCTACTGGATCTGCTGCCGGTCTTCCACCTTATGTCTCGGCAGCTCAGGCCAAGGACACCAAAGGTATTTTCGTATACCGAAGTATAGCCGATTTGGAGGGTTTGATCAAGTATGCCGAAAGACCGGAAATCAAAACCGCATCTGTGGTCGGTGGAGGTGTGAGTGGTCTAGTCTGATGAGAGTATCATCAGCTGACCCATAGCTACTGGGACTCGAAGCCGCCAAAGCGGTCTACGACATGTCAATGAAGGTATCGATTCTTATCCGTCAATCTTATCCCCTCAATCGACAACTCGATGCCTCCGCAGGAGAACTGGTTCTCAAAAAGATAGAAGGCATGGGTGTCGAGGTCAAAACACAATATTCCCCCGACGGAATTGTTACTGAAAGAAACGAAGAGGGAGTCGAGACGTTCAAAGGGTTCAAGAAAGGCGACCAGGTGGTTGAGAGCGATATGGTCGTTTTCGCCATCGGTATTAAACCCAGGGATGATCTGGCTGTTTCGAGTGGTATCAAGACCGCTTCAGGCGGTGGTATTGAGGTTGGGGATGATTTGCAAAGTAGTGCCGATGGTGTATTTGCTATTGGTGAATGCGCCAGCTGGAGAGGCAACGTAAGTACCACCGTTTGTGCCATTGCCTGAACTGACTCAGCAGTTCTACGGACTGATAGCCCCTGGTATTGAGATGGCGGATATTCTAGCCTTCAACTTGGCAAGCTAGATCATACGATCAACGGCCACGATTGCTGATTTGTAGACTCAGACCCAAGGTATTGGTGCCCACTCCCCACGACAGATGAACAACCCCGATCTTTCGACGCGTCTCAAATTGATGGGAGTCGATGTAGCGTCATTCGGCGACTACTTCGCCGATGCCAGAGCACCGAAAGAGTCCCGCCTGCCGCCAATCGACTCGAATGGTGAAGTAATGATCAATGATAAACCCTCAAAGCGGGCTTTAGCCGCTGACGGTCTCGTCAAATGTTTGACGTATCATGATCCTTTTTCCGCAACTTACAAGAAGTACATATTCACCAATGATGGAACGAGGATTTTGGGTGGGATGATGATTGGTGATGTCGGGTCGTTCACCAAGTTGGTCGCTATGACCAAGTCGAAGGTGAATTTATACGGGTCAAGTCGAGGTCGATTGCTGATTGTTGTAGAAAAAGTTGACGGTACCACCCTCAGAGTTCATCTTGGGCGCCAAGAAGTCAGAAGAAGATGATGGTGCGGATTTAGATGAAGACGCCACTATCTGTTCTTGCCATGTACGTTCGCATTGGCCGTCTGGGGTTACGGGTTGCGCTAACGGACAGAACGTCTCGAAAGGCGCCATTTCTGGCTGTATCAAGAATGGTATTACCGAGCTTGGCCAGATCAAGTCCAAGACCAAAGCCGGTTCTGGATGTGGTGGTTGTGTACCGATGGTCACTTCGATCTTCAAGGCCGAGATGAAGAAAGCAGGTCACACCTTGACAAATCAGTATGTCTTTGTTCCTCAAAGATTATTCAGCTCACCAGCTAGCTTATGTGCCCATTTCAAGATGTCCCGCCAAGACCTGTTCATGGCGATCAAAATCAAGCAGCTCAAAACCAAAGATGAGGTCTTCGCGAATATCTCTGCGACACCCAGCGCACAGGGTTGCGAGGTCTGTAAACCTGCCATTGGATCGATCTTATCCAGTTTATACAATGAACATGTGATGAAGCCTGAACATCATCATAATCAAGATACGAATGATCGATTCCTAGGAAATATTCAGCGGAATGGGACTTTCTCGGTCGTCCCGCGTATCCCAGGTGGTGAAGTCACCCCCGAGCGTCTTGTTGCTATTGGCAAAGTCGCTAGCGATTATGGACTCTATACCAAGATTACTGGTGGTCAGCGAATCGATATGTTCGGAGCACAGAAACAAGACTTGCCAGCAATTTGGACCAGGCTTCATGAAGCGGGCCTCGAGTCTGGTGAATTCCCCTTCAGTCCGCGTTCCTCTCAGCCGCTGATAGTCCAGGTCACGCGTATGGAAAGTCGCTACGTACTGTCAAGAGTTGTGTTGGTACTTCATGGTGTCGATTCGGTGTAGGAGATTCCGTCGGCCTTGCCATCGACCTCGAGAACCGATATCGAGGTGTCAGAGGTGAGCCTATATTGACTCTGGCATAGGACTGTGCTAAGAGATCCAGCTCCACACAAGTTCAAAGGCGGAGTATCGGGTTGTGTGCGAGAATGTGCCGAGGCGCAATCGAAAGATTTTGGTCTAATCGCAACTGACAAGGGATGGAACAGTGAGTGCCAAGCGTCCCAACGGGACTGTTGACTGATAATAGTCTTTATAGGAGGTAATGGTGGTATGAAGCCCCGGCATGCCCAGCTCTTTGCTCAGGATGTACCCCCGACCAAGGTTATCCGTATCATTGATCGTTACGTAGGTCGTACCCACGGTCGATAGTGTCAATCGTGTCGCTGACCAGTAGTTGATGTTCTACATCCGTACCGCCGAGAAGTTACAACGTACAGCACCTTGGGTCGAATCATTCGATGGTGGAATCGAGAAGCTCCGTCGGATCATTATCCACGATGACCTTGGGATCTGTAAAGACCTTGATGCGGAGATGGACGCATTGATCGGGACGTATGAAGACGAATGGAAGCGAGCTGTCCAAGATCCAGATTTGCAGAGACATTTCCGCCAATTCGCCAATACCGTGAGTTCCTTCTTTACGCATGCACGACCAAGCTGATGGGCCAGGATGAACGAAGAGGGGCGATCGAGATGATCGAAGAGCGAGGACAAATGCGAGCTGCAGATTGGCCAAAAGATTTCCCTGGCCAGAAATTCGATGCAAAGGATTTGAGAACGCCCAAATCGGAATGGAAGTGGACTCCGCTTGCTACCAAGGCCGATTTAGCTCCTACCGATATGAACACGACGTGAGTCGCACCGGTCGTGTCGGGAGAAGCGCTGATTGGTCAGGAGCTGCGCTGTACGATATGGAGATGACTCACAGCTGGCCATCTTCCATGTGCCCAAGAAAGGTTACTTTGCGACTCAACAAATGTGTCCACATAAACGAGCTTTCGTATTGGATCACGGTATCATTGGCGATGACAAGGATGGAAATCTTTATGTTTCCTGCCCGTGAGTCGGTTGCGCAGGTAAACGGGATTTGAGAGACTTACAGCTAGTCTTCACAAGAGGAATTTCCGACTGGATAACGGGGATTGCACCAATGACGATCAATTCAAAGTCCTAGCATTCGAAGTCAAAGAAGAGAATGAACAGATTCTGGTATTGCTGCCCCCTCCTGATGATCTCGATGCCATGATTGGATCCGGTAAATGTGTGTACCTCCCACTTTCGCTTTGAGTCTCAGCTGATCCTCAAGGGATGGTCAAGAAAGCCACCGCCGAAGCCCTTGGTCGAAATCAGGCGACTGCAATCGAGATCGTTGAGCCTTCGGGGGCGTTGGAAGAGCCCCACCGTGAAGAGACAGGTGATGGATGCGGAGCCGTAGGCGCATGTGGTGGATCGAAGTTGGAGTGGTAGACGACGGATGTAGTTGTATTCAGAAAACCATATAGAAGACCTTTACGTCCTGCATCTCTGCTTTGTCTATACATAATTTGACAACCTAGACGATCAGCGACGTGTCTAGAGGGAGAATCTTTGAGGACTGACTCGATTAGATTACCATCCGGATCCCTTATATATGTACTTCTCAGCTTGCCCCTTGCTCCTGTTCTCTCCACGACTTCACCACCTTCCAACACCTCGATCCCTTCCTTCTTTAACGTCTTCAGTACATCGTCGACCTTATCCTCTACTAAGAAACAAAGATCCCCACTCCCGACCTGGACGCTCTGAGCTTTTGGCTCAAACTCCTTGCCTTGCTCGTGTAGATTGATCTTGCTCTGACCGTAAAGTAATGCATGCCTCGCTACTGACGACCCTGCAGGCGTGAACTGTTCATGCTTCATGCCTAGTGATGTATAGAATGATACGGTCCGCGGAATCGACTGAACAGTCAGAACGAGGTGGTCGAGGGAAGCGATTTTGCATAGTCGTGCCATGATTAAAGATTATTTAGTCAGCCGCGAAGGCCGTCGGCGACAATCTTCGGGCGGGCGGGGCGACGGGACCTAGTTTCTTCTGATGGCGCTCTTTTCCGGATGCTCGAAATTTGTGCTGAGCGAGGCTTCGTGTACAATAAGGTACCTGGAGAGATGCGTAAGAGATATGATCAAAGGCGGGCGCCGCGGATCTAGAGTATATCACGATAGCGGAAGAACCACGTCTGCCCGCTTGTTTGATCGCCTAGATATATAGTCATTCCGACGCCTCGTGATCGACATACCCCAATCTTATCTAATGATCTACAAGCCATGCCTATCACGATAAAACAAAAATATTAAGTGCATGATTGGTATCACTGAAAGTACATCTATCCTTCGTTCCAACTCATGTCCCAAGCTCCAGGCAACTTTGGACATCGATCAGGCATGTTAAAGGCCGACCATGTACAGTAATCTCTCCGTCTGCTGCCGTACTCCCACATCCACTCGACGATCTTGAAAGGGTAGCCACGCGACCAGAGTTCTGACAGTAAGCAATTGACCTTTCTCACATAAGCGAAGGAAACTCACCTAGCCACCACTTGATTGCCGGTATACGCAGAACAGTTGTATGCCATCGGAACCAGTGCTTCTTGTAGGCCACTTTGACTGATGGATTGATCAATATACGTGGAGGTCGCTCGCGGGTGTTGTGTATGCGGTGGAGGTCGTAGGAGAACAGGAAACATTCGGAATGGTCACAAGCTTCAATACCGGTCGAGCGGAATTTGGGTGGGTTCGAGATGGCAGGCGAAGATACGGATCCAGGATATGTGGCTAGTATGTCAGTCTGGCTCGTATAGACGGGAACAGTGACTCACAGTTGTCGATCATCTTCCAACTCCGTTTCTGCACCTGCATGTGTGTATTCAGAGGGGGCTGGTACATGTAAGGCTTGGCTGGGAAGACAACCACTCCGTTCCAACACGCGGCTACCTCTACTGGCTTTTCCTTCTTAATCCGGTCGATGGAAATTTGGTCCTTGGCATATGGCCAGAAGATTCGGAATGGGGTACCGCAAATATCTCTTGCAACCCAAGTGTCGTAAAGACCTATCAATTAGAATTGGTTCTCAACGCGAAGCGCTTTGACCTACCAGAGATGGCGAAATCCAATCCACAAGCCAGATCATATTCTCCTGCCTTTGTCTCGTCCTCGTCCATTCTGGTCGCAATCAAGCGCACGACCGACTCCCACTTGTATATCACATCATTGATAAAGACAACCCGAGTGAAATCCTCCCAGTCCGTCAGGCGCACACTATCGTCGGCCGACTGCAATGGTTCCATTGCCTTGTTTCGTACGTCGGCGAGGTATTGTATACGCTCCTGCGATGTGCTATATGACCAATGACGATTATCGTCCGTGGTCGAAACAATACGGTGGGGGATGTTGCGGTGAGTGAGCTTTTGTGCGAATTTTTCTAGCAATTCAGGTGTCGAGTCGACAGAGTTGGACTCGTAGATGGAGATAAAGGTCGAATTGTGGCCCACTATAGGTCAGTCACAACCCACAAAAAGGTCACTCACGGTAATCACACAGCTTCAGAAGCTCCTGGGTCCAGCCCTCGAAGACATCTTCGTTATTATACATATTGGCAGCGATAAAGTATTTTTCAGGGCGCCATGGCTCGGACCTATGTAACACAGGTACGTGCTCAGCTGGCGGAATGATTCCTAAATGGAACCAGAATATTAAGAGAGCGGTGGATAGTATTAGGCGAATCTTGCGGACTCTAGAGACATTGACGGATGATTGCGGATGAGGCGTATATGGGGGTGGTCGAGGGATTTCGTTACTGCAGCGCGATATTGGGGCTACGCGAGGGGAAGCGAGTGGTGAAGGGACATCACTCCGACGGCGTGATGCGAGTATCGAAGTGACGAGTCTATACCAATCCAGTGTCGTAAAGGTGAGCAACCCTAATGCCGCACCGACGAAAACAGGAATTGTCGTTGGAAACGGAAATGCGATGTGTATTGCAGCGATACATCCCCAAAATATGGATGCAATCAGGCAAAATACCGGATGCCGCCTGACAAAGGATGGTGACGATGTGGGCTGAGTGGACGGGAAAGGATAGTGAAGATCGTCAAAGTCATTGTCTTCTGTTTGTAGTTCTTTCCGCAGATCGTCGGAATAACTTGTTGATGTGCGTGAACTTTCCCCAGTATCTGAGCATGACGACGAAGAGGTGGAAGGGAGTGATGCTCTATCCTCGAGATAGCGATATGAGTACGCCATGATGTGTATGAATGGGTTTTGTATGTACACAAGACGAGGTAGAGTAAAGTAGTGTAGGAAATGAAGTGTTGAGGTGGGGTTTCACACTACGATAATACTCCAATGAAAGTGCACAGCGCACAACCGCGCCTTGATATAAACAGGGTTAATCAAATTACAAGCTGTAATACCCCTGTACACCCGGAGTTTCCGACTATCAACCAAGTCCCGCTAATAAACGACAAACCTAGCTTCATCGCCTATATGCATATGGCGCTCCGCCTTCGCTGTTCGACCATATGGCTCCTTCACCTTGAAACCAACTCCTGCATCTCCTACCTGAGTGACTTGCCGAATAACATTCGTTTGCTATGTACTGCTATGTGCTGCTATGCGCATCCACTGCGGGCCGGAGAGAGACCGAGTGAGCACAGACAGTGTCACGTCCAGGGTTGAGTAGCTGGGGTATCAGGGAAGAAAGCGAGAGTGTGTGTGTGTGTCCCCTGTTTAATGGACAGGGTCACACTTGGCGAAATGACGTAAAATTATACTGTTTTTAAAAAGTCGCTCATTTCCCCCCGCTTTACAGTTGAAGATCATCATGACGTTGCATTTCAACCTGGTCTTGGGCGGTAATCGTCATTGTCTTATTACAAGAGGCATTCGTACATCATTGGGCGGTGCTGACATGGGCCACTCTCTGACAGTTAAAGGTCGTTGGGGTAATGTTCGGTCTCAATCTGGTCCGAGCTCACCGACTCGGCGCAATTCTGTTCCTGACTGTTTATTCTTGTCGCTTCACTGCACCGCAATAGAGATATTTCAAGATGATAGATATATTGTTTACACGAGGCCCGAGTCCAACTGCGCTAGCTACACTCTAATTTTGCCTTCTCCTCCATCACGATCCTCAATGAGAAAGCCGTTGATTGTGCCTAATACAGCGACACCAGTCACAGCGACCCAAATCAGGTTTCCGCCGAGGATATTCCTGTCTACACTAAGGGCGAATAGGGAGGTGAAACCCCCTGGCCCAATTACACCAGCCAAACACGAGATGACTTGGGCGTATCCGTTGATCGCTCCCAGCAATTGAGGTGACGGAGCAGCTTTGTTGGTCATGAGCAAGTTGCAAACTATGCATCAGTGTGGTGCAGAACCTTTCTCTTGAGGTAAACATACTGAAGGCCATTCCGGAAAGCGATCCAACAATCATGAACAGGTAAAGACCAATCCAGACCATGACTTCGTTGCCCATCCTAGCAAAGATATTGCAGATTGGCAGAAGCAATAATGTGGGTACCCAAAGCGACATGAGCCACTTGAAGAGTCGGGTTGTTCCTACACGTTTCTGTAGCCAGGGGAAAGTGACCATCTGAATGATCAAGACAGAGACGGATCGTTGTGAGATGACATTTCCGATCTTCTTGGCATTGAAGCCTAATCCACCGTGATCGACTGCGGTGAAGCAGAACAGGGGTAGCAACGCTCCAACTCCGACACCAAGTAGTGATAGGATACCGAAAGAAACGATGATGAGGGTGATATGTCGAGTCATGAGTGATTGCAGCGATTTATCTTCTGGACTGGCCTGTTCGCGTTCTTCATGTAGGTTCTCGGGGAGGGTTTCCTTGAGGAAAAATAGCGCGGATAGACCAGAGATCAAGGGGAACAGGGACGAGAGGATCATCGGGAAAGCGTATGGGAATCTGTCGAAGAGTGGGATGGCGTTGCCAATAGCTGTACCGCGAGTATTGGCGAACGTACCACCGATATACGACGCAACGATGATACCGGAATTCAGGCAGATGGGGAATAGCGAGAATGCTCGAGCTTCGTTGGTCTCGTCCGTGATCTCTCCACTGCAACGTCAGCTTATACACCCGATGTTCAGTGAGGCGAACTCACATGGCGGCCTTCAAGATGGCGATGTTGCCATTGAACAGTCCATTCAGACAACGTGCCAAGCACATCTGCCAGAAGGTAGTGCTGAATCCGAAAGCAATTGCAGAAGCAGCAGATCCGATACAGCCCTGCGAGTCAGTCTAGCCAAGCTCCTCCGCTTGATGGCTTACGATAATTAACACTGGCTTCCTTCCAATCCTATCTGACAGAGCTCCCCAATGGAAGATCGTAAAAAGCTGCACCAGCGAGAACACCGATTCGACCTGCTACATCAGTTCACTGAAACCCCCTTTTCGCGCGCAACACTCGCCACTCCAGCATAGTATCCGACTTTCTCTGGATCTTGTACAGCATTGATATCCAGTAACATTTGCTGGACGAACGGGAAGATACAGTTGAAAGCGACTGGATCGGTCATTCGAATGAAAAATAGTAAGAACAACTGCATCTTTGGCAGTGGTGTCGTTGGCTTGTTCAACAGTGCTTGACGTTCCGACATCTTGACTCTTCGTTTTCCTGCTATAGCGTAGTTCGGGTTCTGAGCGATCAGATGCTTGATGCTTGAAGAAACGATCTATAGAAGCAAAGCTGCATTGGGATTACATATACACGAGATCGGACCGGAGAGGCCGCGCTTAAAAGGTTTACCGGTCAACGGCACCGGCTACCGGCCGAGCTCTGGACCATGATTTTTCACTGCCGAGGTTATGCTCAATTCTTCTCGACTGACAACTACAACAGTGCATGATGTACAACAGAACATAGCTCATAAGCCAGAGTAACCGCAGGCCCCGCGGACGGGCCCGCCATGTTGATCCTCACTTTGGCCCGTCGACTCCGTGCCGGGTGGTTCTGACAGGCTACTCCCACTTCCACTGCTGATTTGCAGTTCATGCCGACCCCTGATAGTCCTGTTAGGTGAGAACTTAAGCGGTAGTTCATCCTGCCATTCAGAATCCCCTGTAATTATCAGCGACACCGCTGCCATGCGGACGCACCTTCCACGATCGACATGACTGTACACGGCAAGATGTCGGCGTAGCAGTCCCCCAACGCGTCGACCATTGATTATACCAGCCTGTCTATTTGCCCCTTCGAGTTCAGCTTGCGAACCAAGTTTCGCGCTCACCTCATACTGTCGATCAAGATTGCTGGCCTCCATCAGGATCCGCTGGACATAGCCCCCGAAAAATTCGACTTCCCACTCCCGGCCTCTCTCGCCGGTCTTGCCAGACTGGATATGTCAGCGCTGTGCGACTCTTCAACTGCATCACTGACTATCATATCGCGGATGCTATGGCACGCCTCACGTCCTATGATAGCCGCGAGAAGGAAAAGATGGACCTGGTAAAGCCAACGAGTGCAATTCTTCGCGAGCCACGTCCCATGGATGAGCTGTGTTCATAAGCTCAGCCAACAAGTATCGTCAGCCTTTACACCACTCACTTCTCGATTGATCCGTAACCAGCGGGGGTCCAATGCTCTCACGGCGCCGTCTTCCGTCATAGTGCAGTCTACGATGACGTGCATGTTATCTCGTTCAGCGAGCTCGGCCAGGCGATTTGCAATCGTAGGACATGGCTTGAAGTCCAGAGGCATTACGTCACGTTCTGGTCGAAGATCCGTCGTAAGGGCGAAGTTCAATATTATGAGTGACCTGGACGAGAACACGAGCCGGTGTGCGATGGCGATGGCTTCTCTGAGGGTTGCGGCCTCTTCCTCGGGAAACCCCAACGCGCCAGGGTCGTGGTTGAAAAAGAGCACTTGGTCGAGGAGACCACGGTCGTTATTGAGACTCTCGGGGTCGGTAGAGAGAAATTGGGTTTCTATAGGTGGTAATTCGACTTGCATTGTGTTTGACGGGTAGTTTCGTGATGCAGAGATCAGAACGAATTGCTGAGGACAATCGGATGTTTCCAACTATCCACACTTTGTCTTGGATTACAACCCAACTCCTACGCTATCTTCAGTCATAATCATCATGTGCATCGTATTCTACACGCTAAGTCAGCCAGGGTACAGGCTGTAAGTTCCAGACTCGTACCCATCGCACGTTCTGAGAGTACAGCATCTTAGCTTCGAACAGGGATGAATACCTCGACCGACCCGCTTCTCCAGCCGCCTGGCATGATTTCGGTGATGCCCCTCCTCGAAACGATCTGAGTGAAGAAGCTTGGGTCTTATCTGGTCGAGATACTAGTTCGGATACCGGAGGGACATGGCTTGGGATGACTAGCGATTTACGTATTGGAGTAATGTACGTCTCGTCTACCGGTCCCACGCTTATGAGACAGCACAAATATCCGACACCCTCAGAGATCTAGTACTGGCAATACACCCTCTCGAGGCAAATTACTAAAAGACTATCTATCCCCTGCGCCCTCTTCGTCACGACCACATGTTGAGGGATACCTCCAATCGCATGAAGACAGTGCGGATCAGTATGAAGGGTTTAATCTCCTTCTCTTCGATTTGAAAGGGGAGACAAGAGTTGGCTATCTGTCGAATAGACCTCAAGCTACATATACAGATCTATCGCCGAGCAGCAATGAATCACCTACTGGGACTGGTACATGCGGACTCTCAAACAGCCCCATGAACAAGCCGTTCGAGAAGGTGGAGAAGGGTAAAGAGAGCATGACCGAGGTGCTCAGAATATGGACAGAGGGTCAAGAGACGGAAGATGACTTGGTAGAAAGGATGATGGGTCTTTTATCGTAAGTCCCGACATGCAGCTCGAGCAGCTCGAGCTTATATTCAGTCAAACAGTCCCTCTCACTTCGCTCGCTGATACTACTCGATCTACCTTACTACAACCGTTGATGGTAGCGCCCAATCCCGAGATACCGATACAACAAGGTCAAAATGGGAGATGGTACGGCACACGAGTCTCCACTGTTATCCTCGTCCGTGATGATGGTAAAGTAACGTTCGTTGAGAGGGACAGGGCGTTGTTGATAAATGGAGAAATCCAGTCCGGATCATCTCGTCGATTTGACTTTGTAGCCCAGACGACTTAATCCTAAACGCCCCGTAACGCCGTGTATGACAAGTAATGATCAGTGTATCTCATTCCATAGCTGCTGTTCCAATGCCTCGAATCTCCCGCTATTGCGATCTCGGAATATGTGCATACACTCTAATCCTAAATCCTACACCGGGAAGAAACGATTAAATGAAACCGATCTGAATGTCAGCTGAGATCCGTCCATCTTTGGACTCCACATACCTTGTTGGCAACCTCAAGAGCATCGTGGTCGGCGGTCAATCGGACGTAAGCCTTCTTCCTTCCGTCTGGTCTAACTTTATCAGTTTGTGCTCGATAGTCAAAATGCTAAATGTGTAACGTACCGGATCAAGGTGTTGATCTTGGCGGCCTCAACGTCGTAAAGCTTCTTGACGGCATCCTTGATGTGTCTCTTGTTGGCCTTTAAGTCGACAATGAATACCAAAGTGTTGTGGTCCTCAATCTTCTTCATGGCAGACTCGGTGTTGAGTGGGTGCTGGATGGTTCGGAATTGGTCCATTCGGGGGAGATGAGGGATGGACTTTCGGGGGTATCGAGGAGTTCGGGGTAGTCGGAGAGTAGTGGGTCGGTGGAAGGTGACGGAGGTTCGGACCTTTCGGACAGAGTGGGACTGGGTACCCTTTAGTGCTGCCTTTTTGGCGGCCTTGGCCTTGACATCCTGGGGCTTGGCGGCGGCTGATCGTTAGTTGCCTGCTCACAGAATGGTCGCTGGACAGTAGATCGTGGACGTGGATTGTCTGGATTGTCTGGACATGTTTCCTCTCAATTTCCTTCTCCGTGCAATCCCTCTTGTATCTCTACCGCACGCTCATGATTTCCACCAACGATCCTTCCGAAACAGAGCCGTATTCCATTCCATCTGACCCAATCCCCACGAGCCCAACGTCCAAGTATCATCCACACATGTCCAGACAATCCACTATCCACAATCCAGCGACTATTCCAGCTTGTAATCCATCGACTCACTCTTGCCAGCTTTTCCTCCTTTAGCAGCGGACATCGTTAAGATACTGTATATATCAGTATACGATTGATAGGTATATATACTAGCTGTACTCACTTTATTGATGGATAAAGACTCGCTCTCACTTGCTTCCCAAATCTAACCTAGACTCTCAAACGACGAGCGTGGCACAAATCAACTCCTTTTACCGAGAATCTCCGCCTGAGAAAGGTGTGGCACTTACCCATTTTCGGTTTTAGCGATCGCAAGTCTCTTCTGTCGCTTATCGCCGATATACTCGATATGTCGCGTGTTCGTGCCTCGTTGAATTCTCGCATATAGTCACATCCTTTGGTGGTTGCTGCGCAATCATGTAAGGTCAAAGCTTGAGGCACACTGCAATACACAACTAATAAAGGCCCCGAGGTCTAGCTATTGCTGCTAAGGAGAAGTATCCACTAGTGACCGACTTTACTGACGCTGACACCTAATAACATCTCCCTTTGCTCCACTATGTGAAAACCCGAAGATTCGACACCCGAATCAGAGCAACTAAAATAGCTGAAACAGTCCTTTACAACGCTTCACAGGTCGTAGAATACTTCTCGTGCTTACTACTCCACCTCACTAACGTGTGTATCTCACCGCTTGGTCGGGCATGGCGGTGCTGGTACTCAACTTCGAAGGTCCTTGTGACGATTCGGGTCGTCGGGCATGTGGAGCTAGACTAGCTTCCTGCCGTCTGTGTGACGTCGATGACCGGTCGCTTCATGGGTCCATGTTTGCCGATGACGATGAAGAGGATGAGCTGAAAGGTATATATACCGTCCGGACAAGCTTGCTTTCGTTCTCATCCTCAATCACAACTCCAACCACTTTACTACTTACTCCCACCGCTTTCATTCGACAAGCTACCATCAAACAACATGCGATTCTCCACTCTTGCTGTCTCTCTCCTTTCAGGCCTCTCGGTCTTTAAGGGAGTCATCGCTTCTCCTATTGAACCCGCTGCTCTCGCCAAGAGGCAGACCATCGAGGAGGTTGTCAATGACCTTAAGTCTTCAGTCGTGAGAACTCTTGCCCACCCAATCTCTAGTATACCTCTAACACACAGGCCGACCCGATTTCGATCTTGAAGAACCCAGACGTGACCGCACTCGAAGCTCAAGCCGCCCTTCAAAACATCTCCAGCGCCATCACCGCCGCCCACATTGCTGTACCTGGTTCCGTCTCTGCTGCTAAACGATTCCTCGCCGATGCCAACGGCAATGTTAATGTCGACTGCCCTGAACTCGCCAAGAGGCAAGCTGATGACTTGGAAATTGTTGGAAGAGTCTTGGCTGAGATTATTACCGATATAGTCGAAGCCATCTCTGGTCTTGCTGATGATTTGAAGGGGTTGCCTTTGATTGTGAGTTATCACCTGAGTCGCTTAGACTGATCAGTAGGGTGCATTGATTATTGCTATTGATGGTGGATTGAACACTCTTCTCCTCGGTGTTCAGGTCGTTCTCGTCGGTAAGTACCCTGAAAATTTCTGATATTGGCATCACTGATGTCAAGGTGTTATCCAAATCGTCCAAGGTCTCCTTGTTGGGCTCAGCGGTCTCCTTGCCTCGCTCGGTGGTGGTCTTCTCGCTGGTACGTCTATTGCTTTACATCCTGTACCTCGCTGACATGACATGCAGGCCTCCTCTTTGGATTGTGATCTGGTGCATACTGTCATCCACCATCTTCTTTGTCGACTTCTACTGTAGCTATATACATATTCAGAGTACAAGTTAGAGTCTAGCAGTCTATTATGAATACGATTGAACCATTATAAATATAAAAGATACCCAACGCGTCATACTCTCGGGTAAAGAAAGGAACGTCTGTTTTTCACTGGTTCAGTCTGGCCCTGGCTAGTGGCGTATAGTATAGTATTGGTTAGCTATCTGATACCATATACCCACTTTACTCTTCATCTCTCTACACTACCCAGAGCATCACCCGGAGTCAACTCACAAGATCAGTACTGCATCGTCATTGAGATATACTGCATTGAGCTACTACCTCAAATATCCAATTCAATCAGCCACCGGACTGCGCTTAGAGATAAACACTTGGTCATCATCCGTTCATCCTCTTCACCGATAACTCCCGACGGCATCTCTTCAACTCAACCACATTCTTCCTAGACTTCTACAGTACCTACAGCGCGCATCATGGTATGTCTCTTTCTGTACTTCTCCATTCACCATGTTTCATAATGGTATGACTACGTGTCATCCAGCCCGAACACCCCGGTCTTGCCGTATCCTTCCTTTATAAAATATATCGCTGACGTTATTGTAGGGTCAAACACTTTCTGAACCAGGTTAGCAGGACATCTATTGGGAAGGAATCGGGCTGACCTAGTTTCCTTCATCTCAACGTTATCTTCAAATACATCTTTTACCATCTTCCCTTCCTCACACGACCTCACATGAAATCATCGATCTCGGTTCTTCTCTCCGACTTCTGCTATATTGTCGACATCCTCTATGAATTTGGGATCTTCTCGATGCAGTGACGGAAAAGCACACGACGGTTGTCGTTCGTGGAAAGCGATATTGGGTCGGTTTGTCGGATATGCAAGGATGGCGTATTAGTGAGTTTCCCCTCTCGTTAGAACTTGGTCGAAGAGGCGCGAGAACCCATACGACTGCGATCTCCCAGATTCATTGAACATCATGACCGGTAAGCTGACAGCCAGGTATGGAAGACTCGCATACTGTACATCTACATATGCCCCTCCCAGAATCCCTTGCCGCATCAGCGCCAGCCGAGACCGACGCTTCTCTCTCCACACCATCAAAAGATATTCCAGTGCAACCAGCCGGATCAACAGTATCGAACGATAATCAAGATCAAACTGGAAATGCCTTGTTTGGTGTCTTCGATGGACATGGTGGAAGCACAGTGGCGAAGTTCAGTGGAAGTACGATGCACACGAGATTGCAAGGACTGGAATCATATAGTGAGTACCGGACATTAGTGTCGGGGATTGGCTGACAACGTAGAAAAGGGTGAATACGAGGTTGCGCTAAAAGAGGCATTCATGAAGACGGATGAGGATTTGCGAGCAGGTAAGTCATAATTTAACGTGTGTGAGAAGAGCTGACAGTTAGACCCCAATTTCTTCAAGGACCCATCAGGATGTACAGCCGTTGTAACACTTGCCACTTCTGATGGACGACTTATTTGCGCCAACTCTGGAGATTCCCGAGCTGTTCTAGGTCATGCAGGAAAGGAGAAGGCTATGTCATATGATCACAAACCCACCAACAAGGGCAAGTCACTCTGGCCTTGGCATACAAGCATGAAACTGACCTGTTAGAGGAGACTGCGAGAATACAAAGTGCTGGTGGATTTGTCGAGTTTGGCCGAGTTAACGGCAAGTCCCTGCTTTGTTGCAATAGACGGGAGCTGATCTTTAGGTAATTTGGCGCTATCCCGAGCCATTGGTGATTTCGAATTCAAGCAGAACCACGCATTGAGCGCCGAGAAGCAGATTGTCACTGTTGACCCGGAAATCATCACGCATAAACTGGATGGCGAAGAGGAGTTCTTGGTTGTCGCTTGTGATGGTTTGTCGGAACGCTTTTCTCCATGAAGAATATGCTGATATCCAGGTATCTGGGATTGCTTGAGCTCGCAGCAAGTTGTCGACTTTACCCGTCGTGCTATCGCCAACGGAGACGACTTGGGCAAGATCGCCGAAGATATGATGGTCAAGTGTATGGCACGAGATTCCGAATCTGCTGGTATTGGATGCGACAACATGACTGTCGTCGTTGTCGCTCTACTCAACGGCCGAACAACAGAAGAATGGCAAGCATGGGTCAAGGAACGAGTCGACAACAAGGTCGGGTATGAAACTCCTGAATCTGTTCCCGATGTTTTCCCTAATCAACCTGCTGCACCTTCCGGTGGTGGACTCGGTATGGGCGGTTATCGAATCGGTGGAGCTGGAGGTGGATTGGCCAATATTGCTTCAATCCTTTCTGCTCAAGGTATCACGTTCAGGACTCCCGAGGAGGACAGTGACGAGGAGGGAGATTTGCAACTGGTCGGAGATGAACCTGATAAGGTCCCACAAGGATCGGACGTTTACATGGATGATAAGGGTCTGAAGGGAAACACTGCCCCCAAGAACGTCACCGATGAGCTCGTACGTATCATCTGCGCAAGAGTGAGAGACGGTCGCTTACAAGCAGGAGGACTCGGCAGCCGACCACGAGATGGATCGACCCGCTAAATCCGGTTCAGTCAAACTAGATGACGATGGAGATTCGACAATGGATTCCGGCGACGAATCAGATACAACCACTACCGGCGACAAAGCTACCCCTTCCACCTCTACCCCATCAAAGAAGAATCAAGGCAACCAAAAAGGTTCGCCAATTGCTCCCACGTTCACATCAATCGGCTCACCTCAAGTTGCGACCCGACAAGAACTTCTTGGTAATTCCAATGCCAACTCTGGATCTGGACTAAGGAAGGGTACCACGAGTGATTCCTCGGCACAGGAACAATTGCGAAAGACACCAGAAGGAGATCAGGCTAGTGCGGCTGTTCGAGCTGAGGGATTGATGGATACTAGTGAGAACCCTTTGAAGATGTAGAGTGGCTTGGATAATGGATTGGAGGAATAATAATGGATGAAGGGCAGGAGATTGGGGAAGACGAGAATGAAGTGGTGAGGGTGGGTCATGTAGCAGTTGACAACTCAAGCTTTTGATACAATACGATACGGTCAGACGGGATAGATTCATGAATCAGATGCACAAGTCTCTCAGCGTATCGACATGTATCACTGCATTGGGAGCTTAGTACAATCTTACGACACGATTATATGTGCATGCAAGATTTATACAATTAGCCACTAAGCATTCCGCATAAGGATCCTAGCGGTATCGAGACAACACATTAACTTCTTGTCAAACAAATCGGGGCGCAATTGACTGTCCTCGATGAACGTTACCGCATCCTTGACTTCAACTTCGACTTCAAAAGTCGATGATTTGGGTTTAGTATCCGTAGCCTGTGGTATTAGCGAGTCTCATTCGATCGGAAGAGGAAGACTCACTGGTATGCTGACATAGGTCAAGTCTGTCTGACATATAGCATTGGAATAACTGATTCTATCTTTTACACGTGCATCTGCTGGCTCGCCCTGAGGCATCTCACCTACCTGTCAGTCTCTGCTAAGTCGAAGGAGAAAGGGACGTACAAGGAGTTTCAGTGTTCACACTAATTCTTAAATCCAGTGCCGAAGCAGGACAATAAATATCCAAATGATCCACTTTTTCCTTTATGATGATTTCTGTAATTTCCCCCGTTTCCGCCAATGAACTGACTCTGATCTTCCTACCTTGTTCACGATAGAATGAATCTTTTTGTTTGATCCTTTTATATTTTATACGATTCCCGGGCGTTGGTTGTGATTCCACTAATTGGTTAAGAACCATATTGAGGCTTTGATGTTGCTTGTGGTTCATATCTGATAAGAATGCGTGTGGAATGTCGCCCATTACCGCTAGATTGGTTAGTCAAAGCCCACTCTTACGAGATGCGAGGAAGGGCTTACTACGCTCGGATCCAGCTGGTATTGTCATGCGTACAGGCTGATCGTGTGGACGGCGTTGATGTATGATTTGTCCGAGCTTGATTTCGATCTATCATCAGCCCATCACCCTCGCCCTCCAGGGGTCTGTGGCTCACTTCAATGTTTTCCCTCCCCTGACATGTTTTTACTAACCAAGTCCCAATCTCCCTCGTGAGGTCATTGCGAGCGTCGAATCCAAACATTGATGCTGGTATCTCAATCGGAGCGCTGATAGGTGGTGGACCACTATGACGCTGACCATTATGCGTGGACTGCCCATGACCATCGCGACGAGACCCGTTCGATTCCTCGTCTCTGGGTCTCTTCCTACTCGGTCCAGCTTCATTACTCTCCGTCATGCCTTGACGCGAATCGTTTGTGGTATGCCCCTGCTCCGCCTCTGGCAATGGGCGTGAAGGATCTAGATCTGGCGCTGCGTAAACTGGGATATGAATCTGTTCAATCGAAGAGCGTGGAAGTGGTTGCTGATTAGGTAGAAAACGATATGGATCGTAGCTTGACATAGGTGTTACATTGAAGTCGAGGTATGTACGGTTATCAGAGACAAGTTAATGCGTAGTTGTTAACAGGGAGGATTGAATATATTCTCGGCTACTCTACTATTACCTCTGGCCAGAAATATCAATCATCCATTCACCACACCTTCTTATATTAGCCATGTTTGGCAACAACGCTTTTGGGGCGCTTGGCGTAGACTCAAATCAAGCTGGACCCAGTCGGAAACAGGTCCAAGGAGAGGAAATTGATGTTGATGTAAGTTCTTACTTACCATATACACTACAGCCGACGCGAGCTCATAAATAGTGGCTTCAGCTGGTCAAGACGAATCATGATGTTAATGTACGCGTCTCGGATCGAATCAATTGGGAGGGTCTACCACTTGAATGTAATCTCATGGCTGTCTCTAACAAATTCGGTGTATTAATTGTGGGGAGCAATACAGGTTAGTCCGCTCTTGCTTGCTAGGACTGAACTGATTGACAGATGTTCGTATACACCGGTTGAAGGATGTCCATAAGCTTCTAGAGGAATCACCTAAAGATGGCTCACCTGTTTCAGAGCCGTTTGTGACGGTACCGCTTCCCGGTCGGCCTGTATGGATCAGGCTAGCCGCCGAAGAGGCAAAGCTGGTGATCACGACTGCTGCCCCAGCTTCGGCTCTAGTCTACCAACTATCGGATCTGATAGGCGGTAACGTGAGTAATCGCCAGGCAAGGTGGGCAAATGAGCTGATCCCTAGACGGCACCTAGTAAATCTGTGACGAACGATTTCCCGGAACATATCCTGGATCTACTGTCGAATCCTGCTCCGCCATCTACTTCGGATACGTTAGCTCGGTATACTGCCATTGTAACTGGACAAGGGCTCGCCCTACTCGACATTGAGGATGGAAAGCTCACTGCGCCAATACAAGGCCAGCTGACCTGTGGTGAGCCCTTCGTTTCCGATCCCATGACAAGCTGAAATGTAGCGAGTTGGTCGGCAAAAGGAAAGCAGATTGTATGCGGGGAACGATCAGGGAAACTAGTACAGTATACACCAGATGGAACGGTAAAAGCGGAAATCCAACCTCCACCCGAAATGGCTGCTGAATTCTATCCCACATCAGTCGAATGGCTTGAAAATGACCTTTTCTTGGTTTCCTACAAGAATGTCAATGGCGATGATGACGAACCGCTCTCGGTATTTGTGATTCACCGTACGAAAGAAGAAATCACATATACCGAATTTTTCGATCCATTGAATACCATGGGCCTACCGTCCCGATCCGCATCACATCGATCAGTTGCAAGTTTGAAATCATGGGGTGATGCCACTCGACATTTGACTTTCCTCCTATCGGGCAGATCATCAGAAATAGCAGTCATGCGTGGAGAGCCGGCTTTAGCAAAGGAAGCTCCAAGCTGGGAATCTTTGATATTGGAAGAAACGGCCAGAGGAGTAATGCCAACTGGTAAAACTGGTGTTTCGGAGGATTCATCTTGTATCGGGCTAGAACTTGATTTGACAAGTACGAAAACTATCAAGATGGGAATAGTTGGTGGTGTCGAAGTACCGGATTTACCGCCTGCTCCACGATTATTGGCGTATAGTCAAGAGGGGTTCATCATTTCATTCGATATCCGTTATCCCGACGCTGGAAGTTACCCTAATATGGTAACACCTCAAGAGCCGTCAGCTGCTAGTACAACCACGAGCGCTATGGAAACACCAGCACCTGGGCCTGAACCTGTCAAACCCGCCTTTGGGTCAACGTCCACCCCTGCTCCTTCATTTGGATCAAGCACATCAAGTGGCGGATTCGGTCAATCTGCGTTCGGCAAGCCCTCTGGAGGCAGTACTGGATTTGGTCAATCTGCTTTTGGTCAACCTGCAGCAGCTTCATCTTCGCCGTTCGGTCAACCTGCACCGATAGCTTCATCGCCGTTCGGTCAATCCTCTCCAGCGTTTGGTCAAGGTGCATTTGGTCAGAAGAACGAAAGCAAATCCTCTTTTGGCTCATCTACCCCATCTGCATCACCCTTCGGCCAAAAGACTGAATCTAAATCTGCTTTCGGGACAACAACGCCATCGTCTTCACCTTTCGGTGCACCTGCTTCAGGAAGTGCATTCGGGAAGCCTGCTTTTGGATCGTCTTCACCAGCGTTTGGACAAACTGGATTCGGTCAATCGTCCTCTCCTACCGCAACAGCTCCCACACCGGCGTTCGGCGCTTCTGCATTCGGCGCACCTTCGACACCAGCTAAATCAACTTCAGCTTTCGGTCAAACTTCAACCACACCCACGACCACTCCAGCACCGGCGTTTGGCCAAAGTGCCTTCGGTCAAAGTCAGAACCCCACCACAACCAGCGATAAACCTGCATTCGGGCAAAGCTCGACACCTACAGCATTCGGTCAATCAGCTTTTGGCCAACCTTCAAAACCCACAGCTTTCGGTCAGCCTTCAACAACTAGTGCATTTGGATCTGTACCCTCTACAGGTGGATTTGCAGGATTTGGAGCATCAAAGCCAGTCGGATTTGGAGCTTCAGCCTTTGGCTCCAAGCCTGCAGAAGGAGGTGCTAGTCCATTCGGGTCTGGCGGAGCAGTCAAGTCAGGAAGTGCATTTGGCTCATCTAGTGGATTTGGACAGAGTGCGTTTGGCAAGCCTGCCACTTCTTCCAGTCCATTCGCGAAATCGACAGAGCCGGCGCCTGAGGTCAAGAAGGAAGTCAGTCCTGCACCCGCGGCAACGCCACCTGCGACAGGTGATACGGGCGGATTTGGCCTTGGAGGACTTGGATCCGCATTGGATTCGACCAAGTCAAGTACGACTACAGCCAAAACTACCGGAATGGATTCTTTGTTCGCGCCCTCGAAGTCTAAGATTCAAGAGACCGAAGGGACTTCCCCTCCTGATTCGCCTGTTCTTGGCGCGACACAACAAGTGGATTCGGATGATGAATCTCCACCTCCTGCCCTACAACCGAACAGTCAGTCTGCAGCCACGACAGGCAGCAACTCGTTCATCAAACCAGCAACTGCTTTCGGATCATCCTCCGCTTTCGGTCAGTCGACAACACCTGTCAAACCAGTGACGAGTGCAATAGGGACAGGAACCCCTAATGCTTTCTCTAAACCCGCTTCAACGACCCCGTTGTCGTCGGGCTTTGGGTCTACTGGGTTCGGTTCTTCTGCTTTCGGTAAACCATCCACTCCAGCCGCATCGGCATTCAGTAAGCCGTCAGCACCCGTTGGGAATATCTCTGGTGGATTCGGCGGGTTTGCTGCTAAATCCCCTTCTACCTCTTCTGGATTCGCTGGATTCGGAGCTACACCCAAGACTTCATCTGGGTCGGGTGGGGGTTCATTCGCTTCACTATTGAGTGGTAGTGGTGATAAGAAGGGTACGGATCCAGAGAAACCCTCAACTCTAACGACTGAAACCGCAAAGTCAGCTTTGGAGAAGGCAGAGTCAGTGGCGGAAGTCAAGGAGGAACCGAAGGATATCGCGAAATCCGACGAACCACAGACTCCTGTTGGGTATGACGTGCCTTCCACTTCCACATCTACCCCTTCGCAAGTGTCAAAGCCTGCCGAGTCACCCAAAGAGACGGAGTCTCCTGCAGCGACAGAATCTTCGCAGACTCCCAAAGTGGCAGAACCGACCCAAAAAACTCAGCAGGAAGATGTCAAGCCTGATATTAGTCAGTTCGAAACGCCTCCTCCTCGATCTACAACACCGTCTTCACCTGTTCCTGAAACCCCCACGTCACCAGTCCAGGAAGACGAAAGTGAGGATCGAGCGGGCTCGTCTCCGGAGATTGTTGAACATGCCGATAGTGAAGAGCAAGATGAAGAGGGCGAAGATGAATATGAGGAAAAAGATGAGGAGGAGGGTGTGAGCTATGAGGAAGAGGGAGAACAATATGATGAGGAAGAGGAAGAGCAGTACGACGAGGAAGATGGAGAGGAGTATGATGAGCAGGAGGAACAAGAAGAGGATTACGAAGAAGGCGAAGACGAGGAAGAATACAACGAGGACGGAGAGCAATATGAGGATGAAGAGCATAGCGAAGATGAGCAAGAGGTCGAGGAAACACAACAACCTGAACCTGCTAGTGCTCCAGAACCGAACTCCAACTCGCTATTCTCCAGACTCGCTCCTCCGCCTCCACCTCCTTTCCTAGGTCGACACGCAGCTCGTACAAGCTCCCCTCTCGGTACTCAACCTCCTCAAAATGCCGAAACTTCAACTCCACCCGGTACGCCTCCTTCAAAGTCTCTCTCTCGAGACGAATCAGCTTCAGCCCCTCCACCATTTTCTGGCTTCAATAAACCGCCTACTACGCAAGAGGCTAAAGCTCCCACTCCAGGATTTGGGTCTGGATTCGGGTTGGGTAAACCTCCTTCGCAAACTCCCTCAACATTTGGTCTCGGGCAAAACAATACACCTGTTCAATCGCCTGTTCCCGTCGCGGCGAAATCACCTGAGAAATCTATTTTCCCTGGCTTCGGACTCGGGAAACCACCCTCGCAATCACCAGCTCCAACGCAAGTCTCGCTAGCGCCGCCACCTGCTACTACCGCCAGCACGCCTTTCTCGTTGTTCAACAAGCCAACTCCTACTCCTGCTCCTGTATTCACACCTACACCGCCGGCATCGGTCTTTGGAAAAACCTCGCAGGCCCCTGCTCCTGCCGTTCCTACTGCGCCAGCAATCAACCCACCCACCCCTTCCAAACCCGATGGTAAATTCGCGATACCCGCTCGAACTCCTGTGATGGAATCACCTCAGGCGCAAGATGATGGAAGTCGTCAAATGGCGGCTGTCATGCAGCGCATGATCACTGATTTAGTTAGCGAGATCAGAACAGTAAGCAGTCCCTCGGGTTGTTCAGAACGTTGCTAATGAGTAGATGAAGGAAGCATTAGCGACTCATGCGGAGTATCATAGAGGTCTCGAACCGAAATTTGATAAAATTACTCTAGAGGACCTGGACGGGCATAACGAATTGCCATTCAGTTCGATCGAGGATATAGCGAAATTGATTGATCAGCTGTCTGCAGAGATGGGAGGGAGGAGACAAGGCGACAAGAATGCGGAGTTGAGGGTACTGGAGTTACAATCTAGGATGCTCAAGAGTGAGCAATTTCATGCTTGCGAGTCGAAGAAGTCAGCTGACGAAGCAAGCCGACATGAAAGTCAAACAGGTCGAAAAACTAGTTGAAGCTCACGATGATGCTACATACGCATACCACGCTCGAAATCAGGATTTATCTCCACGACAGCTCAATAGTCGAATTCAGCTGAGGCGTCGGACACAGATTGTTGAAGCTAAATTAGAAGATCTAGATCGGAGCGTTAAGAAACTCAGTGAGGCGTCGAATAATAGGTTAGCTAACCGTTGTCCAATGCGGGTGTATCAGCTGAATCAATAGTCGACCTACTATCGATTCTTTACGGTCTTCACTACGAGAGGTCGAAACTGCTCTTGCTGAAAAACAAGATTTAATCGAAGATCTCAGTATGAGAATCAAATCCATTCGCCTCTCCACACCTGGTTCAAGGCGAAGTTCAACCATACCTCGAAATAGTGTTGGTCCAGGTTTTAATCGCAAGATTTCAACATTGGATATCCCCACGGAACTCTCTGATGAGGTATCAAGAGTGATTGATCGAGAAGACAAGAAGGTAGTCATTAAAGCGAAAATCGCTAAATTGACACGAGCACCCAAGGGAGGGATTAATATTGGCGATTTGAAGAAGATCGATATTTCGACTTATATCCGGGAAGATGAACCGACAATAAAAAAAGAGCCAGTCACCGAACTTGATACACCCACAATTGACGCTCGGACGAAACCGCAATCATCACCGATAGTCGAGACCAAGCCCCAAGCATCACCTTTCGACCAAAACTTCGATCAAACCACTACCACTACCACTACCGGTGCACAACCCGCCATTCCTTCTTTTGGGGGATTCACACTCTCCCTAGATCCTGGAGAAGTTTCATCGTCTCATCGTCAACGTACAAACTCGAGCAATCGGGCACATCATGCTGCTCCCAGAGTTAATCTCGGTTCACCTTCCGATACGACTGCCTCAACTCCTGCTTCACCTCTCTCATTCTTCCCTACCTCTTCTCCTGCGAGTGGTACTGTCAGTGGGAGTAGTCCAAAGGGGTTCTTTAGTCTGAGTGGATTTGGGCAAAAATGAACCATCTGTTACAGTATACTCGTAGCCAACGTACACACTGTCATGTCAATCTTTTAAACATGAGCACTTTCATGATCCAGACAATAGACATTGCTGTTTTTAAGCGCCGTAGTCAGGCCCAGAAATGACCATCAAACCAGATCCATGATATTGCATACCGCTCGCAAGACTCTATACAATGCCCTCTGCGCTAGTAATGGGATTAATCCATCCATAGGAGAAACATGACCAAACACCATAGAGAAAACATGCTTTCCACCGTCCTCTCCCTCTCTCAGCATTGCCATCCGACCTAGCCAACACTTAGGCGACACCCTTGACGGCGTTCTTGGAGATAAGTCTTGCCTTTTCGATCTGTGCTTGACCTGTTTGAATTAGCCACCGCTCAAATTTATGGACATTGGATAGAAAGACAAGACTTACTCCTCTTGGCCAACATTCTCTTGTAGTCGACAATTGTGATTTCTTGCTTGGTAAGATTGATGACCTTGTTGTCCTTGACTTCCCATAGATCTTCTGCGACTTGTGAAATGAGTCCTGGGAGTCAGTTGCGCTCCATGAAAGGAAGGGGAGGGGTGGGGGACATACGGAAATCGTGCGAGACGATAACGACACCACCAGAGAATTCTTTGATGGCTTTTGCCAGAGAGTCGATGGATTCCATATCCAAGTGATTGGTAGGCTCATCAAGGAGAATGACGTGGGGGTGCTCCATTGCCAAGATAGCGAAAACGACTCTGATCTATTAGCTCTTGTTATGAAACTATGAGGTAGAAAGAGGAGGCGACAACGTACCGGTTACGTAGACCATCAGACAATTGTCCAATAGGGTTAGTCTGATGAGAACCAGTGATACCGAATCGACCGACTTGAGCTCGCCAGAATTGAATATCTTTCTCGGGGAACTTGGTTCCATACTCGATTTGTAGGTGTTCAACGGGTGATCGATCGTATGGTAATTGATCGGCAGAGTGTTGAGAGTACTTGGCGAGTTTGAGCTGACCATGACGGTTGATAGATCCCTCGGTAGGTTGAAGAGCGCCAGTGATTAGGTTGAGTAGAGTAGATTTACCAGTACCGTTGTCTCCGACAATAGCAATTCTATGAATTAGCTTTATCAGAATACAAGAAAGGCTGTAGCTTACCTGGAGTCCATGTCGATACCGACAGAAAGCTCTTTGTATAGATAATCCTCCTTTTTACCAGAGTAAGAGAATGCAACATCCGAGAATGCAATAATAGGTGGCGGTAATTTCTTGACATCCTCAAAGTTGAATCGTAGAACTTTGGCAGTCTCGACCTTCTCGATCAAACCAGCGGCCTCCATTTTGTCGATAATCTTCTGCTTAGATTTGGCCTGCTTGACCAAATTGGCATAAGTACCGGCACTAGCAATGAACTCTGTTTACATTAGTGACTGAATTCCAGAGCGGATGATTGAAAAACTGACTCTTGATGTGGGCGATTTCTTCCTGCTGCTTGGCGTAGGCCTTCATTTGGTTGACCTCGTTTTCGGACCTGGTTCGGACGTAAGTGGTGTAGTTACCACCATAGTAGACTAGTTTCTTCTGAAGGGTGATGTCGATCATGTTGGTACAAACTTCGTCCATGAAATCGGCAGAATGGCTAGACATTAGTTGAGATTACCATCCGAGATCACTCCAACATACGAAGTGAAGATCTGTAATGTCAGTCATATACAACATGTACAAGATCTAGCGACTCACAAGGATATGGTTGTAGGTGGCGAGGTATGCTTCTAGCCAGACGACAGCTCCCAAATCCAAATGCGAAGTAGGCTCATCGAGCAACAACAAATGAGGCTTAATGAACAATGCTCGTGCCAAAGCGACTCGCATTCGCCAACCACCAGACATGTCTTTGGTAGGCTTAGCCATCATCTTCTGGGTGAATCCTAAACCAGTCAAAATTGCTCCAGCCTTGGCCTCGAAAGTAGCGGGGTCCATCTCCTCGAGCTCCTCGTAAATAGCTTCTAGAGCAAGATCATCGACATCATCGGCGGTAGACATGTCTTCGGCGAGTTTCTCAAGTCGGGCAACCTTCTCCTTGGCGGAAGCGACAATGTAGTCAAGAGCATTAACGTCTGATGGCTCGACAGCTCCTCGAACGAGGTAGATCTGGGATCAGCTGATTCAACACAAGGTTTGGACTAGCTTACATCAATGTGGTCGGGGATCTCGACATCTCGGTCGGCAATGGATTGCAGGAAAGTGGACTAAAGTCAGTATGCGCCAGAATTTCCACAGTGCATCATCTTACCTTTCCTGAACCGTTCTCTCCCAAAAGACCGTATCTATCTGGTTAGCGGTGGTTATGTAGTCGAAAAGTATTCAACTCACCGCTGCCCGTAATTGAGCGAGATCTCAGCGCCTTCTATCAAAAGTCGACCGTGGAAAGACAGAATGTACTGATCAATCTTGATATCTCGACCTTTGGGGTCGGATACAAGTACACCATTCTAACATGTTAGCGCTTGTGCTTGTCATGATCTCGACTCCAAAGCGCGCCACCGAGACTCTCTCCAGTTTCATCCTATCGTTCCTTACTCGACGCGCTCCACGCCACGCTGAAAGTGACTCACGGCAGACCTGTCTGTGGCCAAGTTCAACTTCTTCATTTGCTCAGCGGCATCAACGAGATCCTCAGTTGATCCAGTAGCGCTCAAACTGGTCAAAGGAGTACTTCCACCATTAACAGTAGAAGAAGGAGTAGCGGTTCCACTGGCGGATTTTTTTGCTGCTTTTTCCGCTAGTCGCTTTTGTTTTGATGCGGATGGTGCCATTTTGTATTGATAGTATTTACAGGTGTAGTGTGAGTAAAAGGGGCGCTATTATTCACTTGATGTGATGCGCTTTTAGTATATATAGAGTAGGATGAAATGTTAGCCTATACACTTTCTTTGAATTACAAGATTAGCGGAAGTATTTTATGATTTATCCTAAAACTTTTGGATCACACGTGGCATTGCGTCACTGTTGGATTAGCCCCTCTCTCTCTATCTATGTAGTCCAAGGTGTATAATCCCTTATAGCAAGCATGGAGATACGCCAAATACACTCGGATGATCTAGAGCGGATCAGATCATACCTAGAATTACCTGCCGCCACTGTCCTTCCCACGGAACCACTGGAACTGCTCTCGACCTATCTGCATATCCTCCCCCGAGCCCTCCTTGAGCCCTTGGCCGAGCTCACAACCCCAAGACAGAGGGCTCGATTACGTCCAATCAAGTCGCGGAGGCTCATGTATGCTTCATCTACTCCTACCCCCGTATTTCTATCAGCGGACGCAGGACGCTTGAGATGGCCTTTATTATGGGAACGGATGGGCGGATCATCATTGCCGACCACAGCTAGTGCTGGGGTTCAGGAAGAAGAGACTTGGGTCCGAGATCGGTTTCTTGGTGGTCTGGTCGAGCCTAGCTCAGGGGCCGCGGACAAGCAAGTGACTCAGCACGTCAAGAAGCTAGGAGGATTACTTAGGGGATTCGA
The DNA here is from genome assembly GCA_026538405.1 of Cryptococcus sp. GC_Crypt_2. Classification (NCBI taxonomy): domain Eukaryota; kingdom Fungi; phylum Basidiomycota; class Tremellomycetes; order Tremellales; family Cryptococcaceae; genus Cryptococcus; species Cryptococcus sp. GC_Crypt_2. The sequence goes on along the minus strand of JALPCC010000044.1, from coordinate 29,684 downwards.
AGAGGAGAGAGAGCTGGAGCATGTCAGAGAGAGGAAGAGGGTAGAGCGGCGATTGGATGAAATTGGGGAAGAGTTCGACAGTGAGAGTGATGAGGAAGATGGAGTTGGAGGCAGGATTGGTAATGCCAGAATTGGTCCTAGGGTCGTGGAAGATGAGGATCAGGATGCGGTAGCTAGGGCGTTTGAGAGAAAGTTGGTAGAACTCTTTGTCGATGGTTTGGATGTGAGTGGTTCAAGATACATGATATCGTGAGGATGGCTGATTTCAGGACGAGTCGATACCGTATGACGAGATCGATTTCACGGAACCACCAGAAGGGGATCCAATAGCAATTCGCGATGCCCAGGATCGGTACTTTGATGAAGAGGAGGCAAGCCGGACCCCGAATGGACATGAACAGGGCTCCAACCCCTTGGACATCGCCAGGACCGCCAGAGAAAATGGACCGGGCGAATATGATTATTAGCATCCAAACAGAATCAACACCTTCAGCTTTGACAATTGTATTGCCGCTAGTGGCCAATGTTGTAATAATATGCATTATACTTTGGTGTACACGAAAGTCCCATATACTCGTACAACGCGGTAATGTTCTGACAGACCTGGAGTACAACCTCGACCAGCCACTCCGACGAAACACACACACACACACTATTCTCTGAAAGGCAGGACACCATTTAAGTATAAAATGCGACCGTTATTTGCCTGGGTTTGTCAGTGCTGATCCATTCTCGTGGTAGTGGTGACTGACCTGGCTCAACTCGACCACCTCGATATCTCCTGGTTTGACGACATAAGTTCCCTCGGTCTCGCCCTCGATAATCTCAACTTCAGACCCAAGAAGGTTCTTGACTGCCCCATTGGTTTTGGGTTGATTGAAATCCTATCTGTCAGCCTAGTCCACACAGTTATCCAGCTGACCTACAGGAATAATGTGAGCAGCTAGGAACCTCTCAACATTCCTCTCGGCCTCCTCGTCGGTCGTCGCACCGTTCAGATTCTGGTGTCTGGATATTAGCTTTGATCTACAGGAAGGAGTGAGCTTACGGTTTCTTGGCGAGTCTCATGATGGCCGAATCGGTCGGTACCAATAATGTACTTTGACCAACAGTCATCAGTCTTGATGTCTACTGATCAGCCGCTTCCTTGCGCAAATATGACGACATACAATAGCATCCACTTCCCTGGCATAATCCCACCATACCCTCCCCCGTCTGTCCAGCGTTAAAGTATCAGCCAGGCTCTTCCCTTTCGCCGTATCTCCCTCCGTGGGATCCCAAATATCCCCACATCCTCTTGTTGAATCTTGTATAACCATCCCCGGCCCAGCTTTGCCACATGGCGTATTGAACTGTCGTACAGCCTCGCTTGTTGGATCTCGGACTGGGTTACTCTCTTTTCTTGGAGTTGCCGAAGCAGATACGAGTGTTGCCGTTGCTACTAGTGCTGTGAGTGTTGTTAGGACTCTCATATTGGGCATGTAGTATTATAGGCTCAGGCCGGTGAAGTAATAGTTAGATTGATTTAAAGCCTGGAGCTGTTATTAACGGTGGCTCGTTTAAAGAGAGGAGAATAGGCGCCCTTATCAATTAGGCACACGAGTCTTTGACCGACTCGGTTCGCGCACAAAATTGGCCAATCTTGTTAGTGATCACTATCTATTACTTATACAACAACACACCACCAAGCTATCACTATTAGCCTTAGCGCAAACACCCCCACAAACCCTACCCGTATTATACAGGTCGATGCTGTGGACCCAACGTACCTCTGACGAGTAAGTGTTCTACTGCTAGTAAAAGTGAAGAAAAGAAAAATCCTTATCTCCAGTTATCTATCTGATTTAGTTTTCACTCTACCTTAAATAACTTGTTTTATAACAGTACATCAATATCAATACAATGTCCGCTATCCGACCACTACTCCGAAATGCCAAGGTATCTGTACCTAGGCGAACACTCGCTACTCCCGTTGGACATAATTCTTTATACACTCCAGTCTTGGCTGCAAAAGTTCCCGCTGCCCTGCATCTAAAATCTGGTCAGAGCTTCGAGGGTGGAAGCTTTGGTAGCCAAAACAGTAAATTCGGTGAAACCGTCTTCTCCACCAGTATCACCAGTTGTACGTCTCAGTTATCTCAAAGAGTGGGGATTAGAGGTTAATTACAGACACCGATTCAATGACCGACCCTTCGTACCTTGGTCAAATTCTCGTCTTCACATCTCCCATGATTGGAAACTACGGTGTCCCATCGAACGATTCCCCTGCTGAATTCCCCGGTATTCCCTTCCTCGAATCCTCCGGAATTCAATGTACAGGTGTAGTCGTTTCCGATGTCGCTCTAAAATACTCGCACTACCAAGCTGTCGAATCCCTACACGAATGGTGTGATCGACATGACGTCCCCGGTCTCACTGGAGTTGATACTCGAGCCATTACTTCCCTTCTTCGAGATCAAGGAACTACTCTCGGTCGACTCGCTGTCGGAGACGATGCTGCTCATGTCCCATCTGCCAGCGAATACTGGGATCCATCTACCGAAAACCTAGTCGCTCAAGCATCCACCAGAGAAATATACACCCTCAACGCCAATGGTAAAGGACCTCGAATTGCCGTCCTTGATTTCGGATCAAAAGCCAACATTCTCCGATCATTGGTTAAAAGGGATGCAGTCGTAACAGTATTCCCATGGGATTACAACTTTTACTCTGTCAAAGACAACTACGATGGTTTGTTCTTGACAAACGGTCCTGGAGATCCTAAAAAGATTCACGAGACTGCAACTCGAGTAAGGCAATTGATCGATGAGTGGGATCGACCCATTTTCGGAATTTGTATGGGACACCAAGTTTTAGGATTGGCAGCGGGAATGGAAGCTTATAGGATGACTTTTGGAAATCGAGGTCATAATCAGCCTGTATTGGCTCTAGCTTCTTCGGGAAGTATCAAAGCAGGTCGTGTCTATGTTACTGTAAGTCTCCTGCTTGTGTTCACTGCATAAGCCCCGACTGACTCTCCAGTCTCAGAACCACCAGTACGCTCTTCGATTAACCGAATCATTCCCCGATGGATGGGCACCATTCTTCATCAACTGTAACGACTCTTCCGTTGAGGGAATCATCTCCACACCAGAGAGCGGAAAGAGGATTTGGGGAGTTCAATTCCATCCTGAGTCAGCTGGTGGTCCCTTAGACACTATTGAGGTAAGCCCACACTAGCTCACTATCCAAGTATTAGCTGACAGAATAGATGTTTACCGATTTCGTGAACGAATGTGGAAACAAGCGAGGTGTATCCACCATGCGAGCAGACGACGTCAAGATCTCCGCCACAGAGACCGCATCCGTCGTTGCACCTCAGCAGCCCGCTGCATGAGCTTGTAGCTTTACACATTTGAATCAGTGTGCCTAGATCATAGAAACAATCATATAAATAGCAAATGCATCATATCATCGGGTCATATCCTTCTATTCTACTATACATATTCAGACTCTACGACATGAGATCTACCAAATCCGCAAAAGCATCGGGCTTCTTTTGCTGCTGCTGTTGATTTTGGTTCTGGTTGGGGTTGAGATTCGTATTACGATTCTGCTGTTGCTGCTGAGTGGGCTGCATCGTTGGAGTCGATATCGAATATCCCTGTGGCTGCTGCTGCTGCTGTGGCGGGCGCTGCTGTTGCTGGGCACCGGCGTGACCACTCGAACCTTGTGCTGGTCCACTACTGAACGATCCAAAGAAATCAGTGTTTGCCGTGGGGCCATAACGTTGCTGCTGTTGTTGTGGCTGGGCTTGACTTGGACTAGGAGTATTAAAGAAAGCCATAGGATCCTGTCTGGGTGCTTGTGAGGTTGAATTGGAATATGCCGGTGTGAAGAACGAGGGGCCAGGAGAGGGTGTAGGTGAAGGTGCGGAGAAAAGATCTAGGGGTAGACCGCCTGGTGCCGCTGCTGTCGGTGGGGCTGATGAAGATGAGGCGTTGTTGGTGTCTGATGGGAGAGAAAGGCCACCATCGCCAGACATTGACATTTGACCTTCATCATCTGCGAACGCGTCGAATGAGATCAGATCTGCGGCTTTCTTGTTGGGGTTGTGTCTGTCTATCAGCACTTGAATGGCTGTCAGAATGCAACACTCACGCCTCGACTAGAGCTTGAGCCTTGGACCAATCTCCAACCCGACAAGCCTCATAACGTTCCAAAGCATTGTTGATAAGGTCGTTACACAACAACAGCCGGTCTGATCGTCAGCTTGCGGTTTCAATACTCTCGAAGCTGCACTAACCCATCATATTATCCCTCTCTCCCGTATCATCCTCTATCCACTTTTGGATCTTTGGTCTAGCACCGCGACAAGCCTGAGCCACTTGCTCATATGCATCTCCCTCGATACCAACTTTCTCGCCTTCGCGAGCATTGTTGAGCATGTCATTCAGGAGGATAGCTTTTGACTGGACCTTATCAAGTTCATTCAATGTTTGAGTTGTATAATCGATCGTCTTTTCTGGTTCCTATCCCATTAGTTCATTTACCTCGATGCGAGGCTATCAAACTTACAGCTCCAGCTAGGTATTTCATCAATTCCTGAGCTGCGGCTAGATCCCTCGGGTTCCCTCTTCTGATGAGTTCTTGCAGCTTCGCAGACTTCGCTGCTCTATCTTCCTCTTCTAGCTCCTCGGGAGACTTCAGGTCCTTACTGTCAGCTATGTTCTGGTTTCAAGTCCCGACCAGCTCACCTCGTTGGGATTGGCACTAGCCATAGCTCGCGCCGCGTCGAACGACTTGAATCTGTACCCTATCCTATCAGCCCTACACCGTCTCAAGTGTTTGTGGTGCGACTTACCTTTGTAGCTGAGTAACCGGTGCATATCCCGAATATGGACCAAATCCTCCTTATATTTCGAATGAACACATAATGTGTTTTTCCACTCGTGTATCATCTTCCATCAGCTCTCCCCCCGGTATCATTGATCAATGACCAACCTCTAGAATCCTGCCCATAACTCGACCTGTGACCATAGGTGGTCGTTCCGGGAACCGCCTGACCAGTTCATTCAAGAACTCTTTAGTCGCAATCTGAAGGTGAATTGGGTATCCTCCATTCTTGACTAAATGGTCGAGAACCGCTAGACCGAGAAGTGATTGATTTGGGTTCCTAGAATTGATATTACCAAGAAGCGCGTGGGTTGCATCTCGTGCACTGGTTATTAGCTCTTTGTACTGATTCATGGTTGCAAACAAGAGGATAACGGACCTGTTGGCTTTCTTTGACTTGATCATGTCGACCAATTCTACCATGACTGGGTAATTAGGTTCGGGCAATGTAGGGTCACATGCTTGTTCTTTTCATCAGCCTCTCTTGCCTTTTTCTTTGAGAATGAAATACTGACCAACAAGAGCCTGAACAGGTGTAAGCTGAGACCAGGGTCTCGCTGCGCTTAGTGGAAGCATTGCTTGACGCTGGTGTGTATCCTATACAGTACAGTGATAGAGTGACGAGGTGGACATGGACACGGCCGAGTATGTAAGGCATGCCAAGACAATCAACCGCACGCCTAATTATGATACAGGTTAGCTCTCAAAACGAACTCACCCTTATTGGTCCGAGTATTACCTAGTTATCATATACAGAGTATACTTGCCATCATGAGCTCACTCCGCCTAGGTAAGCTTCCCTATCGTCTTCCGATATTGAGTATAAGCTGACCATGTAGCAGCCGGTATCGCCCGGTCTCGAGCTTCAACCTCTCGACAAGGATCTGTTCGAGTATGTCCAGTTCCCCTCTCCGCAAAGGCTGAAGCTGACATGCAGTACGCGCACGACTTAGTTATCCAACACCGCCCAGCAGCTCAAGGAGGTGGATCCAATCCAGCAATCAAATATGGTCCTCCTTCTGGAGGTCGATCAGCCGTCTCAGGACACGTAGCAACCGTGTTCGGATGTACAGGTTTCCTAGGTCGATATACTGTCGCTAAACTTGGAAAAGCTGGTACTCAGGTAGTTGTACCTTACCGAGATGAAGATGAGAAGAGACATTTGAGAGTAATGGGTGATTTAGGTCAAATTGTACCTCTCGAGTGGGATGCTAGGAATACGGATCAAATTGCGGAATGTGTTAGGCATTCGGATGTCGTCTATAATTTGGCAGGAAGGGATTGGGAGACAAGGTGAGTCACTTGAAAGGTGGTATATGTTCAGTGCTGATATGACAGGAACTACACATACGAAGATATCAACGTCAAGTCAGTTGCGTTTTCATGAACCCAAGAGAAGAACTGATATCCAGGGCCGCTGAACGAATCGCAAAAGTGTGTGCCGATGTCGGAGTTCCTAGACTTATCCACGTCTCTCACTTGAACGCTTCACCCGATTCATCATCTGCATTCTACCGATCTAAATATGCTGGAGAGCGAGCTGTTCGTGACGCCTTCCCTGAAGCTACCATTGTCAGGCCTGCGGGAATGTACGGACCTGAAGATTGGCTTCTCAACGCCATGGGCCGTGAGTCACTCACATTTCGTTGACACAATCACTGACATGCAGGATACCCGATCTTGTTCAAGCTAAATGGAGGTAACACCCGAATTCTCCCTGTTCACGTTATGGATGTCGCCGAGGCTCTGTCTGTCATGTTGACTGCTCCCGTTACATCAACCGCATCTACTTTCGCCCTGCCAGGACCAAAAGTTCACACTTTCAACTCGATCCAAAACCTAGTCAGCGCAATGACGATGAAACCAGTTTCTTCAGCTCCAACACTACCTAAACCAATCGCTACCTTACTCGCTACAGCTCTAAACAGGGGTCTATGGTGGCCTACAGTCTCACCTGATGAGATCGAGAGAAAGTACATTGATGATTTCGGTGTAGACGCCATGACTCATGTACCAAAGGAAGTACCTGCAGGATGGGCCGAGGAGGCTGTTGCGAAAATGACTGGAATTGATGGAGAGGCAGTCAAGAGTTGGGGTGAATTGGATATTTATCCTGATATGATCGAGGAGCACGCTATCAAGTACTTGAGGCGATACAGGTCCGCGTAAGTCATTCCGTGTAATCTTTATGGATAATCAGTGACTGACGATGCTAGTGCCAACTTTGATCGACCTGTCGAGATTGGAAACTTAAAACCCCAAAAACAGTACCACGTCGTCCCATAGATAATATGCATTGTACGCTGTCAGAGATTCATTGCATTGGCCTGCATTGAGTGCATCAGGTAATTGTTTATCTTGACGAATTTCATCGTTCGGGCGGTCAGAGTTAACGATACATCCGCCGACGAACCCATCGTACAACTAGTGGCATGATATCTAAAGAAATACACTCCTAGCGCATAGCAAAGTACATAGGCACAGGCGCATACCCAGGCCCCATCTGTTGCCTCTTTTCCGCGATTGCCCGATCCCGTCTCCTAGCCTCAGCCTCTTCCTCCGGCGACATCGCATCAAACTCTTTCAACATATCCTTCAATTTACCCATTCCAGCTCCCGCAACTCCAGACATTGCAGATAACCTACTTCCAGCTCCTCCTTTGAATCCAGATAAAGCAGATTTCTCAAGTACAATTTGTTCATCCACTCCATCTTCTAGTTGAAGGGAACGGGAGAAGGTGGAGTAGTCCGATCGTTGGGCTAGGTATGGGCGAAGAAGTCGGGCGTCTATGCGGCCGAGATGAGATTCCGTCAAGTAGGATTTCAAGACATTTGGTTGGACAATGAATGAATTGCCGAGTTGTCGTAGCATTTCGAATCGGTCATTCAAAATGGGCACGGCAAAGGTAGATATCGTATCCTGGTATGAAGCCAGATCCCTGGTTATAAGCTATACTCATCACACAATCTAGCAGGACGTACTTGGTAAGCATCAATCCACCAGTCGGATTGACAGGGAACTTCTTATAATGGTCCAATTGCAACCTACCATCAGTCAATCAAGTCGTCAATCCAGAAGGGGAAACGTGCGTATGAAACGAAACTCCAACTTCAGTCAGAAAGACTGTAGCGTTCTTCCCACTCAATCCCTCTCTTGCACTTTCTCTGACCGTCTCTAGGAATTCACAAGAGAGTGTACAAGGTTCGGTATTATTTCTCGCAAAACTCATTTCCTCATCTTTAGGGCGGTAATCGTTCTTTCTCTGTTTACCTAGAAGTAAACCAAGCCAGGAAGTTATGCCTGCCAATCATCAGTGCCCCTCTATAAATGGATCAAGATTGCTTACTGTCGATAGATCTCTGGATAACAGCATTGATTTTGCCCTCCATTCTTGAGATATTTAAAGAATTGAAAGAACCCATCTCGCGACGGATCGCAACGTTGTTTCCCGCCAGCGGGATAATTGCGGTGGAAGCATATCGTTGACTTAGGTGACAGATCTGATCAGCCGCTTTCAATGATCCTATACCTCGAAGATCGGGCTCGAGTTTCGTATCGTGATTTTCAAATTTGGCCAGTGCACTACCATCAACACTGGTCACATATGGCTGCGGCAACTCACGAGTCTAATGCAGTCTCGATAAAAGAACGACCAATCGCTTCCGCCAAGGTTTTCGAAAGCGCAAATGCGTTTTTCGCGCTACATCCTTTAGCAAATCCCATCATCAAGGGTCTTGACGTACACTTCAGAGGAAGGACTAAGCTCCACAACACGCCCAACAGACTCCGCGTGCCACTTTAACATCCTCTCAGCAGTAGCCAATGTCAAAGCACCATCTGCCTCCCATACTTTATCTTCAAGTCCCTTGTCAACCAGTTCACCCTTGACTCCTTGTCCGAGTCCGGGCGCAGGTCTGCCAACGGGCGTCATAGCTCCACTAGCTATCCCATCTGGTCTGGTGAAGGGATTAGGCTTGGATGAGACTGTAGGTGATGAAGTGCCCTTGGTAGCTGCTGCAGCTGTTGATGTGAAAAGATTTGCGTATTTCGAAATGGCCGCCGCGGCCGTTTGGGCAGTCGAAGTTGATCCGGTCGTTGTGGAGGAAGTTGATAATTGATGAACGACTTTGTTAAGTAGGGAATTGGGTTTTGCTTTGAGCACCGTTTCCTGCTCCATCAGCCTGGCCCGGCTTGATGAACAGACTGTACTCACGTGATACCTTGTGAAACGACTCAACAAGCCGGCATATAGCTCGACCAGATTCTTGTTTTCACTCTCCAAGTATCTACTACCCTCTAACCACGGGACAAACATCTCTTCCATCGCATGATCCAACATTGCCCCTAGGGGTCCAGTACCGGATGTGCCCTTTGAAATCTCGGTTGACGAGAGTGCCGCGTCATACACCTTCAAATCATCAATCAATGAAGAACAAAGTGAATGAGTGAGATTGAGAATCCGTAATACCGCCAACGTGGATATCGAGGTAGCTCGTTGTACTAGTGATTCGAGATGTTGCAATATCTTTGCGTCAGCTGGAGCAACTGATGTAAAAGGAGACATACGACTTGAGCGAAGACACGCTGTAAGAAGACCTGCAATACTGCAGCTGGATGCGGGAAAACAGCTTTAACGATTTGAGCTTCCTGGCTGACTGTACTTCTTATCTCTTTGAAGAGCGCCGCCATCCCAGGTTCGGATTTTGGGGCTGGTGTGTCTGGATCTCCGATTGTCTTCCATCTGCACGTCAACATGAGTCTCTTGATGATAGTAGTGGGACTTACATATCGGCAGGACGACTTTCGCCCTCGATTGGACTCTTTGCATTCTCCGCTTCTTCCAGGACCCTGTCTTTGGAAATAAAGAAATCGTGCTGATTGACGTAGATCTGGACACATGATGCACCACCGTTAAAGTCCTGCAATGTCTTTGCACAGTGCTGCCGGGTCAGATCCATGATATCATGTAGAATGCAACTTACAGCCATCATCCTCGGATCACCTTTCCGATAACTCCTATCAAACAACCTTAGAACCTCTTTCTCGAACCTCTCACAGTATCGCTCGACCTCATCCCTTACCCTATCTGCCTTTTCCTTCTCGGATCTCTTCTTAATTATCAACTTGGCCAAACCAGGTGTACCATCCCCCTCGGATTCTTTCGTAGCTGATGCTTCAGTTTCCACTAGAGATGTAGCAGCATTATCAGCTACATCCTTTGCTACGCTCATCAACCTCCTTAATATCACTGCTAGTCTCGTTCTTCCCTCCCGAGATGTTCGAGTAGCAAATAGAGCTTCAAGAGGATTCGATGACGAAGCTGGATCGTCGGTCGGAGTCTTTGTAGTCGATGTCTGATGAGCTAGGGACAGGTAATATGATAACAATAGAGATGTCGATTGGGCTGTAGAGCGGGTTTGATGTAATGATTCCAGTTGTTCTCCTGTTCTCACGGATGATCGGCTGACTTCAGAAATCTTGCTCTCGAGGCTCGAGAACGAACTCCCAATTGCCTAAAGTCAATCTCTAGCTCTTGATATATTCTGAAAACGGAGTACGCACCTCGAAACCTCCATCCAATTCCCTCAATCTCCTCCCATATTCCCTCTCAGCTCTCCTCACCTCGGTCTCCATCTTCTTGGTCCGTTCCGCAACCTGACTTCTCAAACTCAATAGTTGATCCAGAGCAGGTGAAAAAGTACCCAAGAATGGTTTAGGATCAAAAGCCCCAGAATTTGCTTTACTCTCTTGAATGAGTTTATCACTCAATGTACCGATGAAGTCTTCTGTGGAGTAATTGTTCTCGAAAGTTGATAATTGCAAAGCCCGGTCGATTGCTGGGTCATGATGCTGTACTGACTGCGATCTGGTCAGAGTAGACATGGACGATGAGCCCGCTTGGGGATGGGTAGGCGAGAGTGGGTGCAGGCCGGATGTATTGCGTTTGGCTGGCCTACGAGGCGGTGTCACTGGAGATGACATCCTGGCGAGTGAGCCTGGGAAGGCGCTGGGACGTTTGACAAGAGCAAGAAGTGAGAGTATAGAGTGAGGTCGGGATGGGTGGAGGAGGTGACGCGCATGATTTCAGCATGTCCACGTGTGGGCAGGTCTGTATACAGGCAATGCTGTGGGTTAACGGACCGCAAAGGTAGCTGAGACCTCAAGCTCGACGGTGGCCAGGGTCAAGAGCAGGTCTCGGTGGTCAAGCAAGCAGAAATACATAGTGAATATCAAGCAATCATGATAGCATACCGACAAATCAAGATCAACGACAACATCTGACTCCTTCAGCACTTTCCACAGCCTCTTGAGGCGACTTACAGAGACTACATTATTAGTCCGCGACTTGCACAAAGCGGAGAGTAAGATATAAGTAGGAGGGAAGACTTACTCAGTCCTGATGGCATGAACTTTTCCGACATGACGAATTTGTATGTAAAGAGGGTGCACAAAGCCGCGTTAGTCCCTTGACGATCAGCCATCCCTCCCAGCAATTTTCGAGCCACAGGAGCATGGTTCGACACCAGCAAGTCCGACACCAGCGCGATATACCAGGCCAGGATATGACTTACATAAGGCAAACATTACGTCCATATTGTCAACAGTGACTTTCTGAAACAGTCAGCTAGGTCATCTCTCTCTGGATGCCAGAGACATACCTGAGATCCGTAAAACTGCAGCGAGGCCGCAATAATACTACTTCTTGGCCATCAGCGTTCCACCCTGTGTACAGCATCAACAAAGCGGTACGCACATCAAAGACATCTTGGATCCCCGTTTGATGAAACCCATCAGCCCTCCTAGGACCAATAAGCCCGCATAAACCAATCCTCGTCAGTCAGTCACAATGCTTTCTCATCACAGCTAGCACTGACCAGGATAATCTGGGTTCTGTCCTCCTGACGGATGTAATATCTTGTCCATGGTAAATATATGATATGTAATACAGATGGAATATTCCAACCGGCTCCTGCGCTAGGTTACCGGTCTCTCGCTATCTAGATCTATTACCGGGTTTTCAACCATTGTCGATATTCTTTACCCCATATCCTTGTTCTGTGTCCTAGAAACCCTCTGAACTCAATCCGCTTCTCCTTCTTATTCATTGGCTTGAGACTAGACTCCCATTCAGCATATAACAGTCTATCAAACGCTTCTACATCCCTACTAACGCTTCCATGACTTCCACCTTTACTGAATAATTTAGTCGAGTCTATCAAGCCTTCCTTATCCACCTGTTTGACAGCCTCAATAGTGAGCTGATGCATGTCGATTCGGAATTCGTAACCTGTAACGAGGTGCAATAGATCCAGTCCTTTTTGTTTGACGTATTCCTTTCGCTGTTCATCGCGAACATCCCAGATCCTCGCCCACGCGCTTGGATCTGTTACCACGTCTTTACGATCTCAGTCGAGTAGACATACGGAAAGAGATGGGGAGACGTACCGTCATCCAGTTCTTCATACCCATACAATGTTGCGACTTGGCGCTTTGTGCGCCGAATGAGCACTTCCGGGTATTTATCTGTGAATCCTACAGTCTCCTCTCTGAACCTCGTATTCAGATGACTGAAATGTTCGACGTTCCTCACACTATGTTTTTCGTACTTTGGGTCGTCTTTGAATTCCATTATCTCATCGATGATTCCGTACAATTCTGGGCTGTGAGGTTCGGAAGATTTCAGCGAAGCCTCCATCTCGTATGCTAATAACTATACGTCAGCTTTGAACCCCTAAATAGCAGACATAGGAAGTCGCACTATCACACATTCCGCCCGTTCCTCGTACGCGGCCTGCCTACACTGAGGAGAAAAGAGCTCTTTCGTGTACCTCCACATGAGAGAAGGTATCTGGCTATAGCCGAAGACCTCAACGATTTGCTCAAGAGACATAGCGCGAGGGCGTTGATGGGATGTTTCGGGTCCCACTAGATTTGTTTCGAGACACAGGTGGTGAGATAGATGGCGTTGATTGTCAATGACATCGTTGGACCGCAATAGTAAATCCAGCACAGGACGGTCTATCGGCTATGTTATCGATCTCGCTTGGGTTCAGGGTCAATGGTCAATGCTTGCTTTGCGAGAGTCGGATTGGAACAGTTTCTCCCATACCGCTGAATCACAGACAAGAATGGCTTTCCGAGCTGGGCGATACTGTAGTTGCGCTACTTTAGTTGAGCTAGTGTAGTTGCAGAACTACGGTAATTAATGCTCGATAAGAATTAGACATAAATTGCATATTCTACACATTGCATGAATCCACGATAGTCATATGCCCGAGTCTGCTTCAATGACTGTGCTCTGACTTCGGAAGAGGTCCCTTATCGGTGGTCTCTCCCACTTTAACGTCAGCCATGTCCACAGGAGATGCATAAGAGCTTACCAGATCCGAAGATATCGATTGAATCAATCCTAGTCGTCTCTTCATCCCCTTGATTACTCTTGACGAGTATATGTAGACTTGTTACCTTCTGAAACCTCACGAATCGTAACTCCAATTTCCCACCTTTCACATCCTCTTGACTCAATTCGAATACTTGAGCCGGTGTCTGGGATTCTGAATCTCCGAAATCCATCGCATTGTGGTTGATGAACAACTTGATTTCTTTAGGGGCTTGTTCAGGTGATACACCCGAAAAGATTGATATGGCTTTTAATTTGACCGGTTCAAGGAACGGGATAGTGATGAGAAGCTCGGGATCGACATCGGATTCAAGGTATGATGAACCTCTTGATCCGCGTGCTGGACCCAAGATCGATGACAAGGGGTGAGAGGACGATTCGTTGAGGCATGTAAGCCCTTTCGAGGTGACGTTGGAAAGAAGTGATTGAGAGTCTGGCTTAGCGGGCGCAGATCCCGAGGAAGAACCAGCAGAGGGCACTGGTCCAGCATGTTGAGCAACCTTGGCGCTAAGTTGAGGGGGAGCTGCACCTTTCATCTACCCCATCAGCGTACGCTACGGTGCCAAAAGGTGAACCTACCTCGTCAATCTCCTTTCCGCCTTTGATGAATTTGAAAGTAGGCATAGCTCGAACACTGTATCTCTGAGCGAGCTGCTGGACGTTGTCCACATCCACTTTCTGCCATCAGCTCAAATCACAAGTGTTAGGACGTACGACGAATTTAACATGGGTGAACTGAATTGTTAGCTTCTCCTCTGCCATATATGGGTAGACATACCTTGGCAGCTAGCTGTTCGAAGACAGGTGCAATAGCATGACAAGGTCCACACCATACTGCGTGGAAGTCTAGGTGGAGTCAGAAGCGTCATCTCTGGGCAAGCGGGCTGCTTACCAATTACCATCAACTGCGTTGGGGGTAAGCCTCGCAGTAGTGTGTCATATTCTGCGTATATTAGCGATATACTCCGTCGCTTCCAGTGGCTCACGAGAGACAGATGTGATTGCAGTAATGCCGGGTGCCATGATGAACGATGTATAGTTGACTAAAGCTACCGTAGTCTACATGAATGGTCTCGACAGAAGGCGTGCTGATCAATGTGGAGCTCCGACACAACCACGTGCATCATATTGCTCTATGTATCTCTGTCTAAGGTATCATCACTTGTTACCAGCTGTCTTTCCAGCCTTTTCATTCGCCAACTCCTCAGCCTGCCTTTCGTTCTCTTCAATAGATTGAGTGTCTGGAAGCTTGATGTTGGAGATGAAGAAGATTGTCGAAATTAGTCCGAGAGCACAGACGCAAGTTCCGACGATAACGATTATTCTCTGTGCCTCATCCTGGGCTCGGGCGATTGCGGCTCTTTCAGGTGTACCCATCGGCCATTGTACTTTGGCGAATGTTATCGGATCTCGATAGGCTTGGAGACCCAGTGTCGCGTTGATGGGTGCAAAATACTCCTCGATCTTCTTTGGAGTTACATTTGTCCATATAGCTCCGCCGATCGCTGTTCCTATACCGGACTAGATTGTCAATCCCAGATTGTCAAAGGTTCAGAAAAATTAAACTTACAGTGAGGTAAAAGACGATGAGATAGGTAGCAGTAACAGCCGCGAGATGCTCATGAGCACAAGCCGACTGAATAACAGCTTGGGCTGGGAACGAAATCAATCCAATTCCGAAACCCTTCAGAATCTGGACGATGATAATCTCGGCCCTAGAATTCGTACTCTGCCTGAATCGAATCATCAAACCATAAGCAAGAGTTTGAACCGTGAATCCCAAGATCAAGGCAGGCTTGAGCCGCCTGAAATGTCGAACGAGAATCGCTCCAATGATAGCCACAATGGTAGCGGAGAAACTTGGAATGGAAGTGAGTCGACTTGCGGAAAGGTAAGATTCGTCACGAGCGACAAGGAGGAAAGTGTAGAAGTAACCGTTGACGATTCGACCTGACATTGGGTGGAAGAGGGCGATAAGAAGACATCCGATAACGTCTTTGTTCTTGAGGAGGTAGAATGGAATCAAGGGGTGAGGGGCGTATCGTTTCTCGTATACAGCGAAACCGACCATGAAACAAGCTCCGAGAACGAGGAGTACGATACAGTGGGCTGACCATCAGCCCGATGATGGTATTACGAAGAGATAACTTACGATCTGACCACTCTGAAGTCGGACCGTTGGCGATCGTGATGGTTACGAAGAAAAGACCGAAACCGAGAACACAAAGAACCAAACCAATGGTATCGAGTTGCCAGAACAGGCTGAGAGCTTGGGACTTGAAAGATCGCTTGTCGGCTTTACGAGCCGCTCTGATCTCGGCTCTCATGATACGACTGGGTCGAGTACCCTTGTATAGAACCAGGATGATCGGGATGGCAAGAATGGGAGTCATGATCGTGACTACTGGATTAGCTGGTTCAAGTATTGACGAAGGTGTACTCACACATGGCGAAACCCCATCTCCACAGATCCAGACTTCGAGATAAGAAGCTATCAACAATGATGGGTGCTACAAAGACATTGATGGCGCCAGGGATAGAAGGGAAGATGGTCCAGAAATATCGACTCCTCAGACTTGAAATATCGGAAATAATGATATTTTGCAACAAGAATAATCCGGTGATACCGAGGATATAGATCGAATTACCCGCAGCATAGGCGTAGATGTTCTGAGAGGAGGGGACGATGATGTACCCAATCACATACAAGGCGACACAGGCTAAGTAGGCGTTTACTCGACCGAATACATCTGCGAATTTGGCGATTGGGGGTTGAGAAACTGCTTGGAATACTGCGGTGATGGTGCTGACTGTCGCACGGAGAGAGTGTTGGCCGAAAGCTCGGGATACTGCTATGTCCAACATATCTCCTGAGGTGTATTGATCTACATGTCAGTTGTTGCCGATCATCCAGGTGGAAGTATTCACTCAGTGAGAGAACATAGGCTAAGATGGCGAAACCACCGTATAGAAGGATCAGATACTTGGTGTTGATCTTCTCGGCCAAAGCTTCCATCTCTACCACACCTTTACTCTTCCTCTCAACCAGGTCGTCCGACCGCCCATCCTCCGTTACAGTATCCTTGTCTGTCCCGTTATAATTGTTGTCAAGGGAAGGACTTTTCTCCGCCGTAGGTGACTCGGCAGGAGCGTCATGCTTCAACACTGGTCCTGTTTGCGCCGACATCTTGCTATGAGATCAGTGAATTGGGACATCGATGCATGTCCCCTAACTACTACTTATACCATAAATTATTGTACATAGGGAAGGGACATCGGCCGGGTCCTTCACCTTTTTTTTTATCAGATTAGGGCAAATGGTCTTGGCATTTTCAGGGCCCGCGAACATGAATGCAACTTGCCTCTGTTCTTACCTTCTACGCTTCTGTGGAGTCAAAAGTGGACTAAAGGAGTGATGTCTCGTAAGAGATCGCATGCTCCACGCCCGGAGTAACGAGCAACGCCGTGGAAATGGAGCTTAGAGTACACGAACCGGACAGCCGACTAGTCATGGCGATCGTGCCTAGTCAAATCCGATGGAAATTGCCCTCTGTCGCGATGCCGCGCGCAGTCATCAGCTCTCGAGCTATCGCTTAGTGGGCATTGGTACCGATCAGATGCTTGTCCATGCGTGGGAATGCGAGGTCATCGATCCGTTTCCTTCCGCAAGAGGGCGGCTAGTCGGGGCGGCTACCTTATACCGCCGCCGCTCTCTACAGTCAAGCGTGCTCAAGCGCGCCGCCGAACACCGTTGCATACCTGGTAGTCGAGACATGGAGGCATGGCGTGTAAATGTCAGGGGTGTGTAGAGGCAGGGCGAGGATACAGAGCTCATCATCACGGAGAAGAAGACCCGATCCCATCGGTCAAGCGTGTAGCTGTGGATTGGAGCGCTTCGCACAGTTCAGCTCGATCAACCAGTCAGAGATCCCCAGTCGACTGGTGCTGGAAAATATCGACGAATTTCGCTGCCGACCCTTATCTGATAGCGATGGCTGATGGGAGCAATTCGCCACACTCGGTCTTTCAATTACAAGATGTCCACGCACGTTTTGTGGCACTGACTTTCTCTTGAGCACGGGGCATCTGGAGATTCCAAGTAAAGTCAAAATATCCACTTATTATACATAATCATCAACAATGTCAAGCCCTCTCATCCTATCCATCGGTAACCCCTTGGTGAATCTATTGTATAATTGTTAGGGAGGTGACTTATGCTCAGCTCGACATCCAGGTCGGTTCCTCCGAGGGAGCTCAATACCTCGAGAAATACGATTTGAAGGCAAACGATGCTATCCTTGCTGAGGAGAAGCATATGCCCATCTACGACGATATTGTCGCCAATGCCAAAGTCGACTACGTCGCTGGTGGTGCTGCTCAGAACGCTGCCCGAGCTGCTGCTGTGAGTGGTTTCTTTTGTGTGGGTCGGGTCAAAGCTTATAGAAATAGTATATCCTCCCATCCGGCTCTGTCGCTTATATCGGATCTGTTGGTGATGACGACCTCATGCAGACTCTCAAGAAGGCCAACGAGGCCGAAGGTGTATACTCTGCCTACCAGGTTCAACCGTCCCCCACCCGAACTGGAGCTTGTGCCGTAATCATCACTGGTCACAACCGACACTTGTGTACAACCCTTCGAGCCGCCGAAAAGTTCTCTCCCGATCACCTTGCCAAACCCGAGATTGCCAGTATCATCGATTCTGCCAAATTCTTCTACATTGAGGGCTACTTCCTCACGCACGGTGTCGAATCGATTGTCCAAATCGCCAAGGCTTACTCTTCAAAGGGCAAGACTGTCGTTTTGAACTTGAGTGCACCATTCATTCCTCAATTCTTCAAGGTTCAGCTCGAAGAGGTCCTACCCCACGTCGACGTCTTGATTGGAAACGAGAGTGAAGCCGCTGCTTACGCTACCGCTGCCGGTATGGGAGTGAGTTCAATCGAAATGTCCACATATTCTGAGGACCGGCTAATTTCGCAGGATGCATCCCTTGAGCAGGCCGCCATCACCCTTGCCAACTCTACCAAATCCAACCCATCTCGACCCCGTCTAGTCATCGTCACCCAAGGTGCTGACTCGACCCTCGTCGCCTCTTCCAACCCATCCGCATCCGCAACCAACATCCAGCAAGGAGCCGCTAACCCCACTTCTTTCCCCGTGCCCAAACTCGCCGACGACAAGATCATCGACACCAACGGTGCTGGAGATATGTTTGCTGGTGGTTTCATTGGTGCTCTCGCCATGGGCAAATCACTCGAGGAGTGTATTGATGTTGGACACAAGTTGGGTCAGATGTGTTGTGGACAGATTGGTCCCAAGCTCGTTTGGCCCAAGGAGTCGGTTGTTTAGATAGACGTTGCGCAGTAGAGTAGAAAAAATAGATATCAGACTTCAACGTCACATATTACAATGATGTATGCCTTAACGTGTACTGGGGTTCATTTATGCGTCTGCTGATGAGCAGCGATTGGTGCAGATTGATTTCTGAAGACGATATTCATTCGTCCACAGCCAACGCAGAGCAGAAATATGCATATGATGTATCATGCTACTTGACCCGCAATCAATCGCTCGCCTTTGAGAACGGCTACTCGTCAGCTTTGTTCCCGATGTATCGCTCACCTTCAGCCTTCGCCTCAAACCCAGTGCCAAATTCACAATCTTTGATTTGTGCTTTGGCTCCGATCCTGACATTCGAGCACAAGATAGTATTCTCAATCTTGGCACTGATACGTCAGCTCTGTACTTGGACATGATTGAGCACGTACCCTTCCTCAATAACGACGAAGTCCCATAGCACACATCCGGTCAATTTGGCTCCTTTTCCGATAACGCAATGTCTCCCGATCACACATTTCTTGATACTCGTCTTCTCTGCTACTCTCGTACTCTCCCCAATCAGACTATCAGGACTGATTTGCGCTAGATTTGAAATAGGAGCTCCTTCTTCCGCCGACATTCTCGCGATGTTCGGGTTCACCTGACCCTGAGTAGCGATCGCTAGCGATTTGATGAATCGTCTATTAAGTTCCCAATACCCAGCCAATGAATTCGCTCTGATCAAATGATCCGGTTCGGCGGGTTTTGATTTCTCTTTACTTCCTTTACTCTGAGCTTGAGGAGTTGGTTCGGGTGTTGGTGGTGGAGCAGCGATCACGATTTGACATTTGTATCCTGACTTAGCGTTTTTCAATCCCCATTCTTCTCTTGGTTCAGGCGAATGACTTGATGGTGAGGGAAGGAAACCAGAGCTGGAAAGTGGGACTCTGCTGGATGACGAGAAATCTTCTTCTTCTGCGACGAAAGTACCTTTGGGACCGTGGCGGGCACTTGAGCGAGCAAGGGCGGAGGCGAGTGGATCTCGACGTGATGGGTCGAGGACTGGAATCAGACGTGTCACACGAGTGGATTGTGCACGAGACTTGACCTACTTGGAGAATAACGCTGAGCTAGTCCTTTCTGCCATGCCGTCTTGATCAACCATGGGATGACTTGTTCTCGTAGCGAGTCCAGATCTTTGGCCCGACGAGAAGCCAGTAGGTCCAAGAAAGTTCGTCTCATCACATAGATATGTGCGTCCTGTAATCGCGTCGATAGTGATATAGATGGATGTCTGATATCAGCATGACCTACAATCTCTTATAACGTGAAGGGACGTACTTTCGGACAAGGGCTGTACGTATACTGACATCATCCTCATTTGCGTCTACTGGCTGGACTAACAGCAATTCTGACGAATCCTTGTCCATCGCTACCAGCAGTTTCTCACCAGCTGTCAGTCAGTATATATCCCGAATGTGTTCGCTACGAAGCAGACATACCCTCTTTGACCGACTCTACGGGCTCGTAGAATACAGAAGTCAGTACCGCAGTTGGTGATTGACGATGTATATCCAGGACTGACACCAATTTCAACGATTTGGGTGGGGCGAGATCACAAGGTAGTAAAACGAAATCAGACTAGTGAGGCATCAGTCTTACTCCCCTCTCGACTGTAGATGTTTGCGATATGGACTGACCTTGATATAGCTCCTAAATCTCTTCAACAATCGAGCAGTACCCTCACTATGCATTCCTCCAGCCTCATCGTCCTCATCATCCTCGCCATCTGTGTATCTTTTAATCTGTATTCTAGCCTTTGGATGCAAGACAAGCGAATAAAATTGAGTGATATGGTTCGAAATAGGTGTATAATATGCCGGAGGGACGATTAAGAGGATATCTAGATATCAGTTCCTATATTCCTAGCGTCTGAGGGGAACATACCTCTTAAACCAGATCCTAGTACCCAGTCGAGAACCAGATTGATCACTGGGACATTTCCAATTGGCAGTAAAGCTTTTGAGACCACATGTGTCCCTTGATTCAATGGGTACAGGCTATTTTGTCAGTCCGACTTGGACGACTCATTGTAACGCCAAAGTCGAGCCATCAATATTGGTCAATGAGGAAGCGGACTAACTTTTCACCATATCCAACTGGGATAACAGCTTTGAAATCCTGATAATTGACCGGACCAACTTTCTTCTTTGCAGAATTATCGAGCTGCATCCTGCCTGATGATGGGTTGGGATTGGGCGGTGAGCTTTGAGGTTGAGGTAGTTGTGAAAGGATGAGGATGGTTTGGAATTATTTGAGTCGGTCGCGAATTCAGAAAGTCAACTTCCACCTCCACTCGACAGCAGAGAGGACGGGACAACTGCGATGCCACACGGTGGTACAGAATGAATGGACAAGGCAGTACAGTATGCTGAACAATGATATGGGACATGCATGGTCTGATAACGAAAGTGGATACATTTTCAACGACTGTACATAAAGCCATAACTAATACTACATACTACAATAGGCCACCAACACAAATCAGTCGGGTCAGTCATAAACTTGAGCTCGTTGCGAAGAGCGGCGAGGAGAAGCTGCATCATCAGTGACTGTTCCACAAGACACCATATGGCAGAGAGGAGCGATTCAGAAAACGACAAATCACCATGTCCATCCTCCCGCTTCACTTTGTACACGGAAGCGTTTAGTCGCAAGCGACTTGGAATCAAGATCGGTCCGCCTGTCGATAGGTTTTCATCCATAAGGGTATGTGGGTCGGGATGGGGGAGGAGGAGTAAGTGCACTCACCAAGCCGTTGATCAGGCTCTCGCGACGAAACTCCCGAGACTCGTATCATGTCCGTCAAACTCGTAAATCGTCACTGATGGTCAGCTACGTCCCCTTCCTGTGTGTTCATCAGAGAGAGGAGGTGGGATATGCGCTCAGTCAAGGCTGAAAATGTCTCGCCAATCGCGGGTGTACCGCCGGCGAATGAGGTAAAGTATGGTTATGTGTTTTATCTTCATAGCGCGAGTGTAGTGTGAAAGAAGAATATGATTGAGGAGTTGGAGGGGCGATTGAAGAGGGACACTCACGTATAGAACAAGAGCTTCCAGAGACATATGAGCTCTGATGTCAGTAGAATCTGAAGATCAGCTAACGAATCTTCCATAAATCCAAACAGGAAAGAGCGAATCAGGTCATGTGTATATAATGGTCCGCTAGCTCTCCGGTCCTACCCGGCGCTTGTACCTCGATTGAGAACGATCCTAACTAGAGTTTCGAACTTTCACGAGATACTTTAGGAGTTGGATTGTAATGATCATCACAAATTGGAGAGGATGGAAGGAAGCGGGTGACTCACAGTCAGCAATAGGTCGGCGTTCGAGTGCGCGTCACTGAGCTATAAGTTCAAGCGTGGGACCAAGCATGTAGATCGATTATAGTGTATAGCATGACAGATGAAGTATACTGTGTGAAGGGAGAGTGATGGGCTGAAATTTGGGTTATAGGGCTAATGATGACGTGGTAATCTTGTAAATATGGCCTTTGTTATCACTGTGATGCGTCATGGAAGCAGTATGGAAAGGAGTAAGGAAGGAAGAAAGTCGGGATTGGTATAGCATACAGCATTCCTTCGTTCTTTAGACAATACTACACTGAGCAACAAGGACAACACAATGTCCTCCAAGAAATCAGGTCAAGCAGGATTCGCATCAAAGAGCATGTTTGATGTTCTGCAGAATGATGAAGTAGAAGAAGAAGAGGTAGAGGAGGAGGATGTATCCCTGGACCAGGTCATTGAGTACGTCCATTCTCTATCCATTTTTGTAGAGTTGCTGATATTCAGGACCAAAAACAACGAGACGAGCTCTTTGTCAAAATCAGCCAGGAAGAGACTAGCCAGACAAACGGCTAAAGCTGCTGCTGCACCTCCTATCTTGTCACCAGGGAACAAGGATGAAGCTATGACGTCTATACCCGAGAAGATCAAGGCGAATGGAAGTAGTCTTCAGAGTTCTGTCGTTCCGGAGGATATTAAGGAGAGTGCCAAAGTGAATGTCACGGAGGCCGAGAAGACTGCAAAGGAGACTGTCAAGGTGGCAGAGGAGACAGCAAAGGAAACCAAGAAGACCGTGGAGAAGACTGTGTCAGATGTCAAGGAGAAGGTCGAGACTAAGGCTACCGAGGTCGGGCAATTCGTCAAGGAGAACGTCCCCGAGTCGGTCTCTTCTGCCGTGGATGCTGCAACCGACAAGCTTTCTACGTCGGTGTCTTCATCTGAATCACCCTCACCATCCCCGGCTACCAAAAGCAAGCCAGTCGAGATCAAAGCCAAGAAACAAGAACGAAGTTCATCTCCACCCGCTTCTTCTTCCTTCTCTCCATCCCTACCATCTTCGCTTCCTTCAGCATCCTCAAAACAACTTCCATCAAACCGGAAACGAAAGCAGCCTCAGGATTTTACTCCCTCGGGACCAGGTACGCCATCAGGTACACCTTTAAGTCCAAAGAACGGGGTCAAGTTTGAAGATGGCCTCGCTCCCGGCGAGGGACCTGATGGAGAAAAGATCATTCCAGTCAAGAAGAACCAGAATGTCATTGAAAGGACTGTTTGGACATTCATCATGATCTTTGGGTTTATTGGATTATTGTGTGCTGGTCATCCATACATGATTCTTTTGGTCATGTTATGTCAGGCGTTGGTTTACAGTGAGGTCACTGCTCTGTTCAATTTACGAGATCGTGAGTTATCTATGTCGAATTAGACTGACAGTAGATGGTGCACAAGTTGCTGGCCCAGAGGATGAAAAGGACAACTGGTCAAAGAGTCTCAATTGGTGAGCTCATCTCCATCGTTAGATTCGGCTAACCCTCAGGTACTTCTTCGCCGTCGCCAATTACTTCCTATACGGAGAATCCATCATCTACTATTTCAAGCACATTGTATTTGTCGATGCCTATTTCATCCCTTTCGCCCGAAATCACCGATTCATCTCCTTCATGCTCTACACCGTTGGCAAGTCTTCTTACTCTCAATGCAGTCCCCAAACTGACAGACAGGATTCGTTGGATTCGTAGCCAACTTGAAGAAAGCTCACCTTCGACAACAATTCGCTCTATTCTGCTGGGTTCACATCAGTCTATTCCTCATCGTTGTTTCGAGTCACTTCATTGTCAACAGCATCCTTGAGGGAATGATTTGGTTCTTCGTCCCTGCCTCTTTGGTCATCTGTAACGACGTAATGGCCTATGTTTGTGGAAAAATGTTTGGTCGAACACCATTGATCAAGTTGTCGCCGAAAAAGACTGTCGAAGGTTTCATGGGTGCTTTCCTTTGCACCCTCTTGTTCTCCCTTGCTGTAAGTCCTTGTCATTCAATGTAAGTGAGAGTTAAAATCTGATGAGTAGTGGGGAACATTCTTTATGCGATTCAACTATATGATCTGCCCTGCCAGGGATCTCGGAGCAAATGCTTTCTCCAACGTCAGCTGCAAGCCCAACCCGGTATTTGTCTGGCGAGAGCTCCCAATCGTGGCTCCCATTCAGCACCTCATTGAATCTACTGTAAGTCCACTTACTCTCTTCATCTGGCCAGAACTGACCATCAGCTCGGTCGATCAGCTCCTACACTCCACTACGCTCCTTTCCAGATTCACTCCCTCGTCATGGCTACCTTCGCTTCCCTAGTCGCTCCATTCGGAGGATTCTTTGCATCAGGCTTTAAGCGAGCGTTCAACATCAAAG
Source organism: Cryptococcus sp. GC_Crypt_2 (assembly GCA_026538405.1). Lineage (NCBI taxonomy): Eukaryota > Fungi > Basidiomycota > Tremellomycetes > Tremellales > Cryptococcaceae > Cryptococcus > Cryptococcus sp. GC_Crypt_2. The sequence goes on along the minus strand of JALPCC010000044.1, from coordinate 5,334 downwards.
ACTTTGGACACTCGATTCCAGGACACGGTGGAATGACAGATAGGATGGATTGCCAGTAAGCTTATTGTCATTCTGGGAGCGAGTGGTCAAAGCTAAAATACAGGTTCATGATGGGTATATTCGCATACACCTACTACTCATCCCTTATCCGTATTCAAAACGTGTCGCCCGGATCAATATTACAGACTGTAGTCACCTCACTTACGCTCGAGGAGCAACTGGAGTTGTTGGGAGACTTGAAAAAGTTCCTCTCGGGTCAAGGGGTTAGAGTATGAGAGAAAAGGGGAGATCATAGGATAGGATAGGATAGAAAAACACGCGCGGCGCGTAAACAATAATACCATAGAAATCAGAATTAATTAATCAAGATGCATGTCAATTACCATCACCTTTTGTCTACTTATTATAACGATAACTATAATTCTATAAGACGCTGAAGCGAATTAAGTCGCATGCCAACACCAGCTCTTCCACTACTTCACCAACTCCTCCGAACTCTACATATCCCAATCCACCCACCTACTCTTTCTTCCATCTCGCCATCCCTTCTCCTCCTCACGTTAGAATCACTACTCGCATACCGACTCCCGCTACCAAAATCAATTCGATTGTGCAATACACATGAAGACGAGATTTCAGTGATGAAATGTATCCTAGGTGTCTTGGCGGATGATCTACTAGGCATGGATCTTACTTTGGTTGATCCTCGACGGGTAGTAGAGGGAGAAGAAAGGGAATTGGAAGTGATTATAATGGGTTTGGTAGTGGTCGCTAAACGGAAAGGCATCGATCTCAAACCTAGAGAAGTGGATTGGATGGAAGAAGAAGGAGAGGAAGGGTTGCAAGAACCAATTATACCAGATATATCATTCTCTTCCACTGGAAGTGGGGATGTACTCTTGTCACCCACACCGGCATCCAGGGCATCGACGATGATGATCGAGAGGCCACCAGTGTACAAGTATGGGGATGTGGATGGGACTGGAGCTGGAGGTGCAAAGACAGTACTAGAGGAAATATTGGAGGAGTTTGGGGTGTAAGAACGGAAAGAAAGAGGTGTGTACGTTATTGCGCCGGGCGTCTGCAATGTTGCTCATTGATAGTCTGAGAACCTCAAATCCTCTGTGTGGTATCGATCAGCTGCAACGAGGCCCAGATCACATCTGATCAGCTCGAATTCCAAACCCGCCAAGCTGCGTGAAGTATGTCAAGCAGACTTCGCACAGGCGAATAACCGACGAAACAACAAGACTGTATCGTATCCATAGCTACATGGGCGCTCCCGCACCAGGCGGTATATCCCCTGCCACTATGGCCGCTTCATCGCACTCATGGCCATCCCCAACGCTCCCCCCTTGATGACCTTTTCAGCATGTCTAAACGTCAAACTTATTCTCTCCCCTCTCTCCCTCTTCCAATCCCCCGCTCTCAACGCATCAAGCACCCCGGCGTCCCCAACTAAATCCATATTCGCTATTCCACCGGAGATCTCCTTGATATCATCCACCGACCTCTCTGCAATTCCGTGTAAATGAGATGCGTATAGACTTGATGATAATATCAGAAGTGATCGAGGGAGTAGTAGGAGTTGAGCGAGAGGGACGGCTGCGACGGTTCGACCTGGTTCAGCTATCATTGGTGGTGAGGGAGTATCGGGGGATAGGTAGTGGTGGATATCGAGGATCGTATGTGATCCAAGGGAGAGTGTGCAGACTAGCGGTTGGAATGCAGGACCGTCTTCATGTGGCTACCGTCAATTCTCCCTCTAGTCTGTAGATCAATTAATGAACGTACAGAAATACCTTGATCGGCTTGATATTCATTAATTAGCACTTGATTGATCTCCAGAGCTTTATTGCCGTCTTCAGAAAGGAAGCTTTCTATGCGCTCGATGATATCTGGGCTAGAATTAGCATGTACCGCGACCCAAGCTTGAACGTACAAGGAAGTCAAGAAATCAGGCATTGGCTCTGGTAACAAGACGCCTCTCTTTGTCATATTGCCTCCTGACTCATCAGCCCTCGGTTCATTAATTGAGATCGCTGGGACCTACCCCAATACTGTAGTCTGTAAATCAGCCCCGGCCTGGCTATAGTGACGCTTACTCACCTCCTACCGGTCCCTACGGTCTTCCATTTTGGTTTGGGGCTCTCCTTGATCTACTTGTCAGATGACTCCATGAATCTACCTTGATCATGAGATGGCACATACGCGTTCCGTGAGTATGGCTTCCTCTTCTTTGGTGATGAAATCCGGTATACTACCGTCAACCCGATCCCAAACTACTGTAAACGTACTAGTATGCAGCCGGTGGAATGTTCTTGACTCTACAATGCTCCAGAGCGGGAAAAGTTGGTTGCGTACTGCTCGATGGGTCCGAGACTACTTCTGTGGGTACGGGCATAATGACTATACAATTTACAGTATATGCAGAAACGATGAAACGTCTGGATCACCTCCACCCTCCATCATGGACCATGGTGTGCCTATGATCTGCATGTATTTGGGAACATAATTGTACTACCGTAAACTACCTATCAACAATCACCTAGTACGTCTCTTCTCATCTACTTTCTCTGGTTGACCGAATAACCAATCCAGACCCGAGGCTTTCAATACCGCATTCTTGACGTATCCCTGTACGACATCTTGCCACTCTCCTCCTTCTCCCAATCCTGCTCCAGCACCTGCGCCTACATTCCCAGTAGCTGATTTCAAAATATCGGCTAGATCGCCCAAACCAGGTCCTGCTTCTGAGGCCTTTTTGTTTCGAGTACTTGACCGTGTGGTTCGTTTAGTTGATCGTTTGGTGTTTGCATTGGCATCTCCACCTAAACCAAACATTCCTGCCAACTGTGCAATACCAGGAGCTTGACCTGAACTACCTGCAGTAGTTGGCCCTCCGATACCAGTCCATTGTTTGACTAGATCAAAGACTTCAGGTAAACTCCCATGACCAGATTGTGCCATTAACCATCCAATCAATCCTATTACAGGTGCTAATTTTGCCCAGAATCGGAAGAATCGATAGAAAGTACCAACAAACCCAGAGATGACCGTCCATACGATATAAAATGCTACGAGGACAACGAGTATGTATCCCCAGTTCGAAACTAGTCGAAGGGCGGGCATAAATGAAGAGGGCGTAGAGAGGGACGGTGGGTTCCGGACAATAGCTTGAATGTCTGGAGGAAGGAATTTAAGGAGTTCATTGATCGCGCTGGGCTCAGTCTGGAACACGATGTGGACTCACTTCTCCATCTTGTTTGTCGTTATGCACTCGACTATGTTGTTGGTATCAGCGTGGAGGAATGGGTGCCAAACATAACCGTGACGTACCGAATATTTGATTCCGTTAAAGAGATCGGAAAGTAGGTTCAGAATCTCGGACACTCTACATTGATTGATCATCCAAGCCTCACAGTCAGATCACAAACCACGCCAGCATCAGACTCATCAACCAAAGACCCAAAATGCCACCAGCACCGACTCTACCCCAGATTCAGTCCTTGTATAATGCGACACTAACAACCGCCTCTCGATTCGCATCATACAATTTTCATTCCTTCTTCACCTACAGAACCCACCAGACATTCAAACCAATCCTATCAGCGCTAGACCCCGAACCAGGATCAACACCCATGTCTCAACCTGATCCAAACACATTAGCGAAATTCTACGAAACCAAAACTGCAGAGTTGGAAGTATTGAAGAGATCAGCCGAGATTAATAGAATGTATGCTGGGCAGAAATTAGTGGTCGAGCATGCTAGGCCTATCACTAGTGGAGGTGGATCCGGAATGGAAGCTAGTCCTTGATGTGGGAGGCGGGTGCATAGGATTCAGGACGTATGGAGTGGCGAGACGACCTAGGTGATCGATGAGCGAGAGGATTGGAATGGAATAGATCGATTTTACGATAGCTTGCAAACTCCGAGCAATGTATAAAGTACCAAATGAGACGGCAACATCTGCTTGTCCGAGCGGTTCATCAAGGGATTCACAGTAGTTTCAGTCTCGCAAATGATCGTTCTTTCGATTTGACCAAGATCTGGGCTGGAAGGCAAAAGTTTCCTTGATTCGACTTTGATCGTCGCAACAAGCGCTGGGAAAAGAGAACGATTTTCACTCGAACTGTCTAGGAGCCATCCGGACATCCAACACAAGGCTGAGCGCTCAGACTCGCCGAGAGGAGCGTGCAGAGGTCCTTTATACTTCCTCGGCACGGTGCAAACGTATATATATAGTCATACCGGCCCTTTGTCAGTCGCCTCTGTAGCAAAGTTGGCTATTGCGTGGGACTTTTAATCCCAAGGTCACGGGTTCGAGCCCCGTCAGAGGCTTCGTGGCTTTTTGGCTTTTTGCCGACGTCTTTGCCCATTTTGTCTTGTCCTTCTGCCTGTCCATCACGCAGCCTCACTATGCCCGCAGTCTGGAGCACCTCGATCACTTGATTTGTCGGATGTTTCTCACCTCCTGATGTCTAGGGGAACAAGAGGAGTCAAGAGTACGGAAGCAAAGTTACACCGCCTTTTTCTGCTTTTTGTTCTTTGTTTGTAAATTGAACGCGAGTCTAAAATGAATCTTTCAGGGTAATATTAAGTATTTACGTATTTAGCGCGATTAGGATAAAGAACGGTAAATGTTGTTAGAGTTAGAGAGAGAATGAATGAGAGAGTGGCTATGCATACCAAGCAACTTCAGTAGCGATAACTACTATCAAGCTGTCTCTGCTACAATTTTCACTCTGCACTGCTCAATCTCTCTCGTCGATCCTGGCACGGCGATCATCGAGGATTCAGCCCGGATAGCAACTACATTATATCACGTTACTCGTACTTTACACAAAGGAAGTCACACAAAACAAGACGTGTTTCATCAATTCCCTTCTTTGTCCTCGTGCACACTAGTAATTCATACATTGGCTTGGTAAAGCACACAACGCCTTCGACAAACGAACGATATCAGCAATCAAGATCGACATCGACTTTTGTATTAGTACCACTACACCGCCCCGACAGGATTCATCTATACAATTGAGAACCGGCTACGCTTTTTGTTGTCACAACACCGCAAACTGCGTTATCTTGTTGTGTCGATATCTTTACACCTTGAATAAGAATACGTTAGATACCAGCTGGAACATGGATAATACAGTATTAAGATACAGGGCCGTCATGGTGAGTTGAGTTTCTTGTTCAATCCCGCATCGCATCGCATTCCAAAGATACAAGATCTACATCGTTTTTCAACTACAAACTTGCAACTTCCCGTGGTCGAGTTTCAGATCTTGGAAACGCTCCACTCCATTGTCTTTGTTACTACGTGTAGAAAG